>SJXQ01001234.1:48822-60687 GCA_006408695.1 Aepyceros melampus
GCCCGTCCCGGCCGGGGGTTCGGCTCGGCGCCGGGCCGCCGCTGGCTCCAGCGCGGTTCGCTGCCCCCGCTGAAACCGCTGCGGGAACCGCAGACCTGGGCGCCGCCGCCGCGGGCCGGGCCGGCGAAGAAGCCCCTCTCGTCCACGGCCGAGCTGCGGGGACAGTGAGTGCCACGGGTCCTGGTGTTGGGGAGCCCCCGCCAGGGACGTCCCGGGGGTGGGGGGTGGTCTAGAGTTAGGCCTGCAAGGGAGGTGGATCGCTGAGGTCGGCTGGTCCGGCCCCCTCCCATCCAGGGGAACCAGCCTCCTGACGCACGTGGATCGCCCCAAGCATCTGATTCTCTTGGCGAGGGGCTGGCGGGGGACCGGGGTTGAGGACCTGACGGAGGCTGCGGGCGGGACTGGTGCAGAGACGTGCGAGCAAGATCGGGCGAAGAGGCCTGCCTGCAGCATCGAGGCTTACTGGACCAGCACACTCAGTGGCCCCTTGAGTGGACACACCCTTACGGGTTCGCCCTCCGACCCTCCTAGGGCTTAAACTGAAGAGGGGGTTGAATGTGTTCTATTTTCTTCTTTTGATTGCCTTGGCATCTCCCTTCCTTCCCCAGCAGCGCTTCGGATGCTGACCGTGTTAGTCACATAGCTCTGGCCCGCTTTTCATCGCCAGTTTTCCTTGTCCTACTTCTGATTTACCTATGTAATTTGTGTATTTATTACTTTTTTTCTTCGAGAGATTAAAAATGCTAGAAAAGATCTGTGCAATGCAGGTAGTCTGTTCTGTTGTACTGATCATCTCATCCTACAGCCTTCCTAGGGTCATAGACATGGAAACTGTGGAGCTTCTCCATAGATAAATGAAAATTTGCAACCATTTTTCAGGGCTTCCCTTGTGGCTCAGCTGGTAAAGAATCTGCCTGCAGTGTGGGAGACCTGGGTTCAGTCCCTGGGTTGGGAACATCCTCTGGAAAAGGGAAAGGCTACCCACTCCAGTATTCTGGCCTAGAGAATTCCGTGGACTGTATAGTCCATGGGGTTGCAAAGAGCTGGACACAACTGGGCAATTTCACTCACTCACTCAGGGTATTATACTTTCTGAAGTGCAAGAATCCCTGTTTGTTATCTTTATTGACTTTCCTACATTGTTTTTGAAATTAACTTTTTTTGGATCATTTGGGCTTCCGTGGTGGGTCAGACAGTAATGCATCTGCCTGCAATGCAGGAGACCCAGGTTTGATCCCTGGGTCAGGAAAATACCCTGGAGAAGCGAATGGCTACCCACTCCAGTATTCTTGCCTGGAGAATTCCATGGACACAGGAGCCTACAGTTGCTTACAGTGTTTGTTGTGCTGGTTTCAGCTGTACAGCAAAGTGAATCAGCTATAAGTATACATATATTCCCCTTTTTTTTTGGACTTCCTTCCCATTTAGGTCACTACAGAGCACTGAGTAGAGTTCCCTGAGCTATACAGTAGGTTCTTATTATCTATTTCATATATAGTATTAATAGTGTATGTATGTCAATCCTAATCCCACAATTCACCCCATCTACATTTTTAATGGTGAGTTTAAATCTTACATTACATGGCATTTCTTCTAAAATAGTTCTGACTTTTTTTTCAAATTCTTATATTTTTGAAATTGCGTTATAATACAGTTGTACTTCTCATTCAAACAGCACAGAAGTATACAGACTTAAAGATGAAAGCCCTTAGTTTCTACCCCTTTACTTTCCAACACTTCATAGTTAATTTTTTATTTTTTCATTCTTTTTACATTTATGTTTTTGATCATTAATGAAATCATATGGATTCTTTTGAGAAATTACTTTTTTAAGAAGATATGGAGAATACCTTTCATATCAGCTTGCGTGCATTCTAAGTTGCTTCCATCATGTCCAACTCTTTGTAACCCCGTGGACTCTAGCCCACCAGGCTCCTCTATCCATGGGGATTCTCCAGGCAAGAATACTGGAGTGGGTTGCCATGCCCTCCTCCAGGGGATCTTCCTGACCCAGGGATCGAACCCATATTACATCTCTTACATCTTCTGTATTGGCAGGTGGATTCTTTACCACTGGCACCACCTGGGAAGCCCCTCATATCAGTTTACTTAGAGCTTCACTGAATATTTTCATAGATGTGTGCTATAGATGTATGTCATATGGTATAGATATATCATAATTGATGTAAACATCCTTAAGTTTGGTTCCAGTTTTTCTTTATCACAAACAATGCAATAGTGAACACTCTTACACATGGAAACAGTTTTGTAAAGTGAATTCCTTGAAGCAGAATTGCTGGGTCAAATGTAATTAAAAAGATGTTGGTGGAATCTTGCTTTCCAAAATGTCTTTAGTGATTTACATTTCCATAAACAGGCTGTGGTGGAAAAAAAACAACCTTGTGTTTATTAGTATTTAAAAAACAATAGCTCTCACTTATTGAGTGTTTATTACATGTCCAGCACGGTGCTGAGCACTTGGCATGCATTAAAAAATTTAATCCTCACTAACTCTGTGAGAGTCAGAGGCACTATTAATTTTTCCATGACCCCATGATTATTATGCAGCTTTTGAAAAGCAGAGCGAAGATTAGAATCCAGGTTTATTTAACTGCAATGCTTGTGTTCTTTGTTGTGTCTGAATGCCTGGTTAGTAGTTGACAGGGAACTGTGTTTCATTGGGTGGTTTGAGGATTCAGTGAGATTATGTGTTTGGTGTTGCAGTATTATTAATATGTAGTTTCTTGCTCTACTAACTCCTGTAGGATTGGACATGATCCAGTTTTTTGCACAATTCTGGTTTCCCCTGGGTTATTTCCCTCTCTAGTCACTTTTCTGCATTCTCTTTATCTTCCTACTCATCATATATTTTAAGGGAGTCTGGCTTTCTTCTCCCTCGAAAATCTCCATTGCAAATCTAGTCCAATCTTTTTCTCAATTCTCACCAGTAAGTAGATAACTCTTATAAACTTCATCTCCAGGACTTCTGTGGTAGTCCAGTGGCTACAGTCCGCCCTCTCAGTACAGAGGGCCCAGGTTTGTTCCCTGGTCAGGAAACTATATCCCTCATGCTGCAAGTAAAAGATCTCAAATAGTGAGGTGATGATGGGAGATCCCTCATGCTGCAGCCAAGATCGAAGATCCCACGTGCTGCAGCCAAGACCCGGCGCAACCAGACAGTAAATATTAAAAAACAAAGCAGAACTTCATCTCCAAACCAAACCGATAGCCCTCAATTTTCTGTAGCTTAGATCCACGTTATATATCTCCACCCCCATGTCCTATACTCATGTTGTCTAAAACGGAGCTGCTTGGTGTCTTCACTCTCCAGGGCTCTATTCACATCTTTTTTTTTTTTTTTTTTTTTTTGTGGACCATTTTTAAAGCATGTATTGAATTTGTTACAGTATTCTTTTTTTTTTTTTTTAATGTTTTGATGTTTGTGTCCATGAGGCATATCAGATCTTAACTCCCAATAGAACCCTCACCCCTTGCATTAGAAGGTGAAGTCTTAACTACCAAACTGCCAAGAAGTCCGCCTCCTTTCACATCTTCCCCAGTAGGGCCTCTACCTGCATTTCAGCTGATCTAAATTCTATCACTGCAGATGGTGATGGCAGCCATGAAATTAAAAGACGCTTACTCCTTGGAAGAAAAGTTTTATGACCAATCCAGACAGTATTTTCAAAAGCAGAGACATTACTTTGCTGACTAAGGTCCGTCTAGTCAAGGCCATGGTTTTTCCTGTGGTCATGTATGGATGTGAGAGTTGGACTGTGAAGAAGGCTGAGCTTCTTCTCCGAAGAATTGATGCATTTGAACTGTGGTGTTGGAGAAGACTCTTGAGAGTCCCTTGGACTGCAAGGAGATCCAACTAGTCCATTCTGAAGGAAATCAGCCCTGGGATTTCTTTGGAAGGAATGATGCTAAAGCTGAAGCTCTAGTACTTTGGCTACCTCATTGTGAAGAGTTGACTCATTGGAAAAGACTCTGATGCTGGGAGGGATTGGGGCAGGAGGAGAAGGGGACAACCGAGGATGAGATGGCTGGATGGCATCACGGACTTGATGGATGTGAGTCTGAGTGAACTCCGGGAGATGGTGATGGACAGGGAGGCCTGGCGTGCTGCGATTCATGGGGTCGCAAAGAGTTGGAGACGACTGAGCGACTGAACTGAACTGAAATTCTATCTAAATGTCATTTCCAGTTTATCTCAAGTATTTTGTGAACCCCCTCATGAAAATTCTATCTCCCTGCTTTGAACTCTTCTAATATGAGATAATGCATATCTATCTGTCTAGCTTCCCTAAGACTGTAATGTGACACCTTGCCTTATAGCTGTGTGAGTGGCTACTGTCTTTCCTTCTGGGCTGGAAATTCTGTGAAGGCAGAATCTCTAGTTCACCTTTGTATTTGTGATGCATGTAACACTTTTGTCACGCGTAGACTTGTAGATAGTATATGCTTAATGAACATGTTTAAGTAAGACAGCTAATATATTCACCCTTGGAAA
This sequence comes from Aepyceros melampus, assembly GCA_006408695.1. NCBI lineage: Eukaryota > Metazoa > Chordata > Mammalia > Artiodactyla > Bovidae > Aepyceros > Aepyceros melampus. The sequence goes on from SJXQ01001234.1 coordinate 53,336, forward strand.
TAAAAGATCGCATGTCTTTGTGTGAGTGCTAAGACACTTCAGTCATGTCTGACTCTTTTCGACCACATGGACTCTATAGCCCGCCAGGTTCCTCTGTCTGTGAGATTCTCCAGGCAAGAATACTGGATTGGGTTGCCATGCCTTCCTCCAGGGGATCTTCCCAACCTAGGGATCTAACCCAAGTCTCTTATGTCTCCTGTATTACAGGCAGATCCTTTACCATCTGAATCACCAGAGAAGCCCTATGTATTAGCGTATTGCTAGCTATAATGACAAATAGTCCCAAACATTTTTGATATAATGTAGAAATTCATTTCTTACAGGACAGTTCCAAGGCAGATGTTCCTGATCAGCAGGCAGCTTTTTTCCCATTGGTACTAGGATCAAAGCTTTTCCATTCATTAGCTTCACTGTCGGTTTAAGTGCAGCCTATGGGAGGGAAAGGAGAAAGTTTGGAGGAAGCAGACCCTGGGGAATTTCCTGGTGGTCTAGTGGTTAGGGTGCTGCACTCTTACTGCAGAGGGCTCAGGTTCAGTCCCTGGTCAGGGAACTAAAATCCCACAAGCTGAATGGCTTCAAAAAAGAAAAAAAAAGCATGCCTGCTTCCTGTAAGGTTCTTGCAGAAAGTGCTACACATTGCATTCACCTGCATTCTAATCAACGGTAGGTGGCCACTTTCTAGGAACAACTCTATTCTCCAGAGGAAAAAGAACTTGGGGCATCCAGGCTTCTCTGCCACAGTTCATTTCTATTTATCAAAATCTGTAGGGCTTTGCTTGCAGATACCTTGCTCAAAAACAAAACAAAACTTGGGCTTCCCTGGTGGTTCAGTGGTAAAGAATCTGCTTGCCAAATTAGGAGACACGGGTTCAATCGCTGGTCTGAGAAGATCCCACATGCAGCGGAACAACTAAGCCCCTGCGCTGAAACTGCTGGGCCCACGTGCCACAACTGCGGAAGCCCACGCGCCCCAGAGCCCGTGCTCTGCGACGAGAAGCCACTACAGAGAAGCCTGTGAACTGTAGCTAGCGAGTAACCCCGGCTCCCCGCAACTAGAGAAAGCCCGCACAACAAGGAAGACCCAGCACAGCCAACAATAAATAAATAATTTTAAAAAAAAAGCAGAACTCTCCTACTGCCCTAATTTGGTTAGGTCAGCAAAAGCTCTGTTGTCCCACAAAATCTAAGCACAGATTTATCATCAGTGTGTATCATAATGAACTGTAATCATCCATTTACTGTTCCCCTGAGTAGAGTGTACGCTTTTGCATCATATTCATTTTTGTATTTCAAGTCCTAACGCAATGACTGGCATTGTGGATACATAAACAACTAGCTTTCTCAATGAGTCCACAACTTGTCTTTTGTTATGTTCATTTGATTATTTTGGTTAATCAAAGCTAAAAATAAAGGTAATATTACCATCTGCTCTTTGATGTTGGGCTGTTTTTAGTCTTTTTGCTTTTCTGTAAAAATTGTAGGATTTGACATCCTTGAAGGTAAATATTTGGATATATTATTGATCATTCCTTTAGGATAAACTGGAAGTGGGATTTCTGAGTCCAGAGTATATTTAAAAAAAAAATCGACCCCATGGACTGTAGCTCGCCAGGCTCCTCTGTCCATGGGATTCTCCAGGCAAGAATACTGAAGTGGGTTGCATTTCCTATTCCAGGGAAATCTTCTAACCCATAGATCAAACCCGGTCTCCTGCATTGCAGGCAGATTCTTACCATCTGAGGCTCTTGGGAAGCCCAAAATATATAAAATTATAAAGACATAAGTATTGCTAGGTTGCTCTCTGGATACATCACACTAACACTTCCAGTGAAATCTTCTGAGAGTACCTGCTTCCTTGGACCCCATCTTACACTGCCTTAGTAGTAGAGAAAAAATTCTTTATTATTTTCAGGACAGAAGTCATAGCTCATTATGTTATTTTGCTTTTGTTTGAATATTAGTGAGGTCAAACCTTTATTGGCCATGTGTGGGTTTTTCTTTTTCTTTTTCTTTTTTTTCCTGTAGCGAGTTATCTGTTTTTTTATAAACACACTGTCTTGGGCTTCACTTGCTTATTGACTTCACTTGCTTATTGACTTTTAAGTACAAAAGAAATTAAATTCTTCAGTTCTTCATGTCATTGTTTGAAACATTTTTCTGGGAACTTCTGGCCAGTGTGGCAGAGGAAGCTGACATGGAAGAGACTCCACTTGGCTTCCCTGTATTTCAAATGCGGGGTAAAGTGTATTAAGATAATTTATGGGCGTGTGGTTGAGCTAGGAACCAAGAGGAGGAAATCCCCAGGTGGCAGAAATGAAGGAAAGCTCACACAGGAAGGCAGTGCTGAGCATCTGCTGGGAGCTGAGAGTCACAAAGGAGTACTGTTCCAGTTACCATGACTGCATCACAAACTTCTCCAAAACTTAGTGGTACAAAACAGCCCTTTATTGTGCTCACAGATGCTGTGGGACTTTGCCGGAATTTGGATGCGGCAGCAACAGCTTGCCTCTGCTTCGCCATGTCTGGGGCCTCAGATGGAAGATGTGAAGGCTTAGGTCTGGGACACCTGCAGGCAGGCTTACTTCTCCATCTGGTGGCTGATCCCGGCTGTGGACTGAGACCTTAGCTGTGGATGTCAGATGGAACCTTTCTATGGTGGCCTCTCCCTTAGCTTCCTCACAAAATGGTTTTGTTCAGTCACATTACCACGTGGTTCAGGGACCACAGTTTAAGAAATTGGTGTATTGACTGACTGATACCTCTGAAACCCAGGGCCAGGCAGAGACCATTTGAGAGCATACGGAGAGATGTATAGCAGTTTCCACAGCTCAGGGAGCCCTGGTGTCCTGTATATAGCAATCTCTTTTGCTTCCCTGGTAGGGGCTTCCCTGGTGACCCAGTGGTAAAGAGTCACCTGCCAATGCAGAAGACTTGTATTCATTCCCTGGTCTGGGAAGATCCCACATGCCCTGGAGCAGCTAAGCTAGTGTGCCACATTGAACCTGTGCTGTCGAGCCCAGGGGCCACAACTACTGAAGCCTGGCACTCTGAAGCCCATGCTCCACAACAGCCCACGCACCGCAACTAGAGAGTAACCGCTGCTCGCTGCAACTAGAGAGGAACCCACGCAGCAACAAAGACCCAGCACAGCCAAAACAAACAAACCAGAATCCCACCTTCCAATGCAGGGAACTCGGGTTCAATCCCTGGTAGGGGAGCAAGGATCCCACATGTAGCTAAGCCTGCAAGCCACAACTAGAGAAGCCTACACACCACAATGGAGGCCCAGTGCAGCCCAAAACTTTTAAAAAGTAAAAATGAGCTTGCAGTCAAAGGTTACAAATCATACAAGGAAATGAAACCACAAGGAAGGAGACCCAGTGGATGCAGCAAATGGCAGATCTGTGCTGAAAAACAGAAATAATACACATCTTGGAAAAAATTTTATAGTATTTAAGGAGATGAAGGGATGAAAACCATAAGGCAAGAATGGGACAGTGTGAATAAGAACAGGAGAGGTCTAAGACTGCACACTTAGCCAGAAGGGTAAGGAAGAGTCACTGAGTCAAGCAGTGCTTCCTGGACTCCAAGTATTAATTGGTTCTTGGCCTATAATAATAATAATCATGATGATTATGATAATAGCAGCTGTCATTTGTTTCTATATGTAAAAATACCTTCCTGTAGTCTGTACTGAGATTCTTGTTTGAGAATTAAAGCAGTATACTGCTCATATTCTGCTGAACCATTGCTGAATAGTTCCTGTGTTACATTACAGACTTGCGTGTATGTTAGTTCCCCCACAGTATCCAGCTCTTTGCAGTCCCATGGACTATATAGCCCACGAGGCTCCTCTGTCCATGGGATTCTCCAGGGAAGAATACTTGAGTGGGTAGCCATTTCCTTCTCTGGGGGATCTTCCCGACCCAGGGATCGCACCCCGGTCTCCCACAGTGCAAGCAGATTCTTTACCATCTGAGCTACCAGGGAAGCCCTATTATATTGTCAGACTTGGAGGGAAGTAATGACATGTTCTCATTTTTAAGTAGTTACTTTGCCTTAGCCAGTGTGGCAGGCCTGCTAAGGTTTACTCACAGTGCCTATTCCTTCATCTTACTAGTAAAAGGACCCTTGATTTTTTAGCTGGGTACATCATGCCGAGAGTAGATGGCATTTTTCATGACCCTTTACAGCTCAGTGTGTCCACGTGGCTAAGTTCTGACTAATGGGATATAAGTAGAATTGTGTGTATGACTTCCCAGAAGTAACTTTAAAGAAAAGGAGAATGCCTCTTCCTTTTCCCTTCCTTCCCTCTGTAAGCTAGAGCTCAGTTTGGTATTTTTTCAGTTGTGGAGGATGCCTATCATATCCAAAGGTAGAAGAAGTTGGATAGTAAAGTCCCCATCTGCTTTTTCTTTGTTTTGAACGCTCACTACCATTCACCTGAACAATTGCAATAATTTCCTCATTGACCTCATTCCCATCTGCCTTCTAATATTGCTCAAGTTAAAGCAACGTTTTAAAATATTTAGGCCTAATCCTTCAACAGCTCCCGCTGTTTATAGCTATGGCCTCCAAAATAGGTGCATGAACCTTAAGATATCATCCATTTGAAAAGAGAATAGAATTCCTGTTGCATATATAATTTACGTTTCAGAAATTTCACCTAGTAAGTACTCAGTAAAGGCTTATTGAATGAATTAGAGGAGAGGCTGACCAGCTCTAGTAAAATATGTATAGTATATATTTTAGACTTTATGGACCACTGTTGCAGCTACTCAGCTGGGCTTACTGTAGCCAAAGGAAGCTGTAGAAAATAGGTAAATGAATGGACACTTGTTTCTTTGTTCCAATGCACATTTATTTACTAAAACACATAGCAGGTTGTTGTATTTCATTCAACATATCCAAAATTGTCATTTTAACATAAAATCAACACAAGAATTCTTAATCAGATATCTTTGCATTCATGTAGTCTTTGAAATCGGGTGTGTATCTCACACAGCACATCTCAGTTCCGACTGGCCACATTTCAAGTGCTCAGTAGCCACCTATGGGTGATGTCTGATAGACAGGACAGGTGCCGACACACATCTTTTTCTGCCTTTGAACGTGCCAACCTCATTCTGGTCTGTGGGCCCTTTGCACTCACTTTCCATGAAGAGTGCTCTCCTTCACACATCTCTGGCTACTTCCTGCCCGTTCAGATCTCAGCTCAAGATCACCTCATCTAGGAAGCCGCCTCTACCACTCCATCTGAAATATTCCTGCCCCTTGGCATACTACCGGATGAGTTCCAGTCAATCCTCATTATTCACGGATTCCATCGTTTGCTAGTTCTCCCATTCATTAAAGCTTATTTGTAATTCCAAAATCGATACTTGTGCATTCCTGCTCATTTGCAAACGTGCAGAGTGGCAAAAATCGGGGGTTGGCTGACATGTAATTCCTAGTGGAGGTCAAACAAGGCAATGCTCTGTCTTCTTGTTTCACCTCACACTACAAACAAGTGTCCTTTTCAGGGTCATATTTTTCACACTATTGTGCTTTTTGTTGATTTCACTATATGTGTTGTACTCAAGTGCTGTATATTGTTCTTAAGTGCAGGAAGACCATGCTGCATCTTATAGAGAAAATATGTGTTAGATAATCTTCCTTCAGGCCTGAGGTATGGTGCTATTGGCAGTGATTTCAGTGTTGATGAATCAACAATATATATATATTAAACAAGGTGTCTTTAACAGAAGCATACTCGAAAGAATGTTGTGTATTGATGGGTTGATTTTTATGGTATAAGATAAGGGTTGAACTTCATTCTTTGCACTTGGATATCCAGTTTTCCCAACGCCATTTGTTAAAGAGACTATCCTTCCCCTGTTGTGTATTCTTGGCATTCTTGTCAAAAATCAGTTTACCATATATGTATGGGTTTCTTTCTGAAGTCTATTCTGTTCCATTGCCCTATATATCTGTCTTTATGCTGGTGTTATATTGTTTTACACACTACAGCTTTGTGACATCTTTTGAAATCAGGAAGTTTGATGTCTTCAACTTTCATCATCTTTTTCTGGATTATTTTGGATCTTATTTTTCTAGACTGTTTTGGTTATCTGGGGTCCTTTGTGGTTCCATATTAATTTTTATTTATTTAAGTTAAACTATAGTTGATTTATAATATTAGTTTCAAGTGTTCAGAAAAATAACTCAGTTATACATATATATATATATCTTTTTTCAGTTCTTTTCCATTTTAATTTATTATAAGATATTGAATATAGTTCCCTGCACTATGCAGAAAATCCTTATTGTTTATGGTAGTTTTCTGAAGTCTATTCTGTTCCATTGCCCTATATATCTGTCTTTATGCTGGTGTTATATTGTTTTACACACTACAGCTTTGTGACATCTTTTGAAATCAGGAAGTTTGATGTCTTCAACTTTCATCATCTTTTTCTGGATTATTTTGGATCTTATTTTTCTAGACTGTTTTGGTTATCTGGGGTCCTTTGTGGTTCCATATTAATTTTTATTTATTTAAGTTAAACTATAGTTGATTTATAATATTAGTTTCAAGTGTTCAGAAAAATAACTCAGTTATACATATATATATATATCTTTTTTCAGTTCTTTTCCATTTTAATTTATTATAAGATATTGAATATAGTTCCCTGCACTATGCAGAAAATCCTTATTGTTTATGGTAGTGTGCATGTGTTAATCCCATATTCCCAATTTTTCCCTCCCTCTTTTCCCCTTTGGTAACCATGAATTTTTTTTCTGTCTGTGAGTCTGTTTCTTTTCTGTAACTAAGTTCATCTATACTTTTATTTTAGATTCCACATATAGTGATATTGCATAATATTTGTCTTTGACTTACTTTAACACTTAATGTGATAATTTCTAGGTCTATCCGTGTTGCTGCAAATGGCATTCTTTCATTCTTTTTATGACTAAATAGTATTCCATTGTATGTATGTTCCACAACTTCTTTATCCATTCCTCTTGTTAATGGACGTTTAGTTTGCTTCTGTGTCTTTGCTGTTGTAAATGGTGCTGCTGTGAACACTGAGGTCTTTTCTTTTCGAATTAGAGTTTTCTTTTCTTTTTGAATTAGAGTTTTCTCCAGATATATGCCCAAGAGTGAGATTGCTAGATCACATGGTAATTCTGTTTTTAATTTTTTAAGGAGCCTGCATAACTGTCTTCCATAGTGGCTGCACCAATTAACATTCTCACTAACAGTATAGGAGGGTACCCTTATCTCCACACCCTCTCCAACATTTATTATTTGTAGACTTTTTGATGATGGCCACTCTGACCAGTGTGAAGTGATACTGCACAATAAACTGTGG
>SJXQ01001235.1:9423-29704 GCA_006408695.1 Aepyceros melampus
CGCCGGAGGCGTCGGGGAGCCCGCGCCCCGGGCTGCCCTCCGCGGCGGGCTCAGGCCCGGCTCGCCCCGCGCGCCCCGGGCCCTCGCGGCCCCGCCATGCCGCCTGCCCCGCCGCCCCGCGCCCGCGGCCGCTCCCGGTCTCGGCTCCGGACGCGCCTGTTAACAAAGGGCCCCCGAGCCCGGCCCCGCGAGGCCCGCCCCGCCGCCTTAACCCTCTGCGCGCCGCGCCCGCAGGCTGCCCGTGTTCCGCCCGGCGCGGGCCGCCGTCCAAAACCGACGCCTCGCGGCTTTCGACGTTAAGGAAAGCTGGGGGATGGCGATTTTAAGCGCGGCACGTCTTGGTTCTCAGAGTTGCGAAATACTGTCTTGACGCCCCAAGAAAAGACACCAGCAACTATGGCAGGCAAGTCGGGGGAGGGCGGGCCTGCTCAGCATCACTTTTAGGAACCTCCTGCATCTCTGGGAGGAGATCCCACCCCCAACCCCCAACTGCACTGCTGAAGGCCAAGCGAGTTGCACCGGGCGCGGTGCCCGGCCAACCCAGTGTCCCCTGACTGTTGGTGAATAAGGCAGATTCCTCTGCAGTTATCAATCTGGTCTCATTTCTATTCGGTGAGCTTACTGTGATTAAGGCCAACTCAGTGGGTGTCTGAGGAGTGAATAATCAGAGAGCTGCAACCCACAGTTCAACTACACAAGTTTGCAACACATTTGTCAAGTCATACATCCAGACTAGGAGACGTGTAAGGTCAAACACAATGTCTGATTATTAATAAAGGGAGTTTAGTCTCCCCTTGATGAGGGGCATGGCCTGCGCCCCTTCTTTAAGAAGCCTCATTTTTCTTTCTCTTGTTTGGTGTGTGCCATCGGGGGAGGGGGAAACACATGATTTAAAACCCATTTCCCCCTTGGAGAAGGGATAAGGCTACCCACCCCAGTGTTCTGTCCTGGAGAATCCCATGGACTGTATAGTCCATGGGTCGAAAAGAGTCAGACACGACTGAGCTACTTTCACTCACTGCTGTGCTTGGCTCCAACAGACAATATCATCACATATAACAACATAAAAAATAACAATAATGTGTGACTTGGCACCAAACTGAAAATCTACATCAGTGGAATACGAATCCAGACATACCAAATAATTTAACAAAATTGGAAACCTTTCAGTAAGTATAGGAAGGAGAAGTTGTTTAACCAATGTTAGATAACTAAATTGCAACAGGAAGAAAAATCATAGCGTCCAGGAATACTAAGAGACTGAGGGGTACTGAGATTCTACTACGAGTCAGACTCCTGTGAGAAACACCCTCTAATCACTACCTGTGCACAACTATTCTGTACGGAAAACAGAATTATCATCCTGATTCTTCAGGTGAAAATCTGAAATTCAGAGGAGTCAAGTACCTCACCCAAAGTCTGAGCTGGACTACCCCCAGGTCTGCCTGGCTCCAAGGATTAGGCTCCTAACCAGTGGGTTATGCAGTCCCTTCTCACCAAAAATAAATCCCAAGTAAATTAAAGCTACATATATCTTTATCTTTGGCTAAATAACTAAGGTTACCATGTTATAGTCATCAGTCCCAGAGGCAAAGCTGGACTCATCTGTGGTCCACCCATCCTGTAAGGACAAAAACCTGGGTATCTTCACTATACTAGGAATGGCTAAGTAACAAGACCTTCACTCAGGTCTGCCAAAACCTGACAGTTCAAGGTTGGACTAGATGTGACTAGTGTGTATCACAGGGTTTCTCAGCCACGGTATCATTAATTTTTCAGAGATGTCCCATCAAATTCTGATTCATATACAAAATGTGTTTTTACTGCAACTAAGTGACCTATGGTTTGTGTTGTGGTGCCAGGTCAGACCTCATGAGCAGCTAAGAGGACAGCACTTCCCATTGCCTACAGGGCAACGAGGTGACAAGTGACTGTGGATGCCATCTATTGATAGATGCCGGGAGACACTATCATCCTGTCAAACAGCCCGTGTGTAATGACAGCCAACTGCTACTTGAACCTTTCAACCTCCAAGTATAATGCCAAAAATAAAATCCCAAAGGGGGCCACCAATACGAATAAGCTGAAAACTACTGTGCTGGTACCTTTTAGAAAGGTCAAGGGCTTTGGATCAGACTAAAATAAAGTCGGTCAATATATAGCATTTCAGATGTAATGTGATGGGCTATATTCAAATAGGCACCTTAATGACAAGAACAGTGGGCATTTTTCCAATTTTAACCATATCCTTGGATTCTATCAATTAATACAGGCCCAGATATTTGCCTGCATGTACTATACTTTATATTAAGATGTAAGTTTATTTTAAAAAGTTAATGACTATTACTAATATTCTGCTCTTGAGTCTAAAATGATCTTATCCTTTTAAAACATCTTAAAATGAGTAATGCTTGTAAACTGTGTCCAGATCTTTTAAAATAGTTATAAAACCATACATCAACAGGTCTGGGAAAACACTCTGAATTAGCAGCAATGAACACTGAAAATATCGCCAAGCTCCCCACTACCAAATTAAACTAGGACTATTCTTTCCAGATCTAGCTTTTGATGCTTTTGACACTCACAAGTACAAAAAACATTCTGCTACAAGCAGATAGGAGAGCTCCAATCTCCTTATAGAACAAAGAGAAGCCTGAGAAGGATTCCTTCTAAGTAATCTTAAACCTAAAGGCCATTAACTTTAAAAAAAAAAAAAAAAAGGAAAATAAATCTAAAACATTGTGAAGTAACTTGTTTGCTACATTGTGCTCAGTTTGGAAAAGGAATAACCTTTTAATATGTGCCAGGCACAAACCTTCCAACAATCCTATGGATTTTCTGTAGTTTAACTCCATTTCACAGGTAAGGAAACTGAGGGGTAAGCAGGTACAGGGATGGGTTAACAGTCTGTCCAGGTTCACATAGCTAGGAATTAGTAAGGTCTAAAGCCCTTGAACTTTCCAAAATGGACATAATTTGTAATTTAAGTGAAAGGTGGATAATTGTAGCAAAGCCAGAGGATGAAATAAAAATCATTAACTATTGAAAAATGTCTTGAAACAGCTGATGGAATTAGAACTATTTAAGAATATTTTAAAATATATTCAGAATAGTGAGAAAGAATAAAGGTCCTTCAGTTCAGTTCAGTTCAGTTGGTCAGTCGTGTCCGACTCTTTGCTTACTTACATTAAAATATGTGATCTGCGCAGTGTTTCTAAAAGCACGGTCCATGGACAACCTATTTTGAATTGCCTGGGACGCTTGTTTAAAGTGCAGACTCGCTCTCCAGTCTAGACTTGCACAGTCAGAGTGTATGGGATGGTGGTATCTTAGCATGACCTGAAGATGATCTGCGTGCGTACCTAAGTCTGACAACCACTGTTTTGGAAGAAGGAAGAGCTCCTCCTTGTTTTCCCTGGAAATAGGACAAATAGGGATGGATATTTCGAAAATTTATTCACTGGAAGCAGTTTCTGCATTTAAGAAATTGTTTGTCAACAAATGTCCGTCTAGTCAAGGCTATGGTTTTTCCTGTGGTCATGTATGGATGTGAGAGTTGGACTGTGAAGAAGGCTGAGCGCCGAAGAATTGATGCTTTTGAACTGTGGTGTTGGAGAAGACTCTTGAGAGTCCCTTGGACTGCAAGGAGATCCAACCAGCCATTCTGAGGGAGATCAACCCTGGGATTTCTTCGGAAGGAATGATGCTGAAGCTGAGGCTCCAGTACTTTGGCCACCTCATGCGAAGAGTTGACTCATTGGAAAAGACCCTGATGCTAGGAGGGATTGGGGCAGGAGAAGAAGGGGACAACAGAGGATGAGATGGCTGGATGGCATCACCAACTCGTTGGACATGAGTTTGTGTGAGCTCTGGGAGTTGGTGATGGACAGGGAGGCCTGGCGTGCTGCGATTCATGGGGTCGCAAAGAGTCGGACACGACTGAGCAACTGAACTGAACTGAAAACAAGTTACCAAAAGAGGACTTTTCTCTGAAAATTTTGGATAAAGAATGAACTTTTTTAAAGTCTGGAGTTCAGTCTTTTTTTTTTTTAAATAGAGTTGCAGGAGGCAGGATGTAGATAGGCAAGGGCCCACCACAGAAGTTGCTCCAGGGAAGAAAGCAGGACACGGATGCAGGAGGCAGGATGTGGAAGCTCTACCTGGGAGCAGCAGGATGGGGGTGGGGATTTAAGGGAGACATGAAATCTGATATGGTGCCTGGTTTGGGACCCCCAGGACCAAATGATCCCAGATCTGACTGATCCCTTTCCTGTTTCCAGCCCAGTTAATAACTTTAAGAGGAAAGAACAAAGATCTTGAGGTATGTACATGCTTGCTATCTCACTGTTTCACATGCCAACAGAGACTACATCCTCTGATTTGCAGACACTGTCCAGTGAGAGCCTGCCAGGCTCCCAAGTGATGGGTCCAATCCACAGGAAAATGTGGCTTAGAAGAACATACCAACCATACCTACTGTTGCCCCTATATAAAGGGCCTGCATGCATCTCTTTAAGTATCATAGATTTTCAGTGAGATAACACTTGATTGGTCAAGCGTCACAAAGGTCCAGGTACTCTGGTGTGGGGGAACCAGGTGAGACGGGAAGCCATGCAGTGAGGCTGAAAGAGCTATGACCTCACACGACGTTATTCTCAGTCTCAGATTTTCCACTCACTCTGTGGCATAGCCAAGTGACTCAACTTTCTAGTCTGTAAAACTGTGGGGTGGTCTTAAGAGTAGCCATCTCACTGGGTGATGAAATTAGAGATAGTGTATGAAAAGTGCCCCATGCAGAGAAGGTGCTCAGTAAACAGTATTTTTATTTCCAAAAGAGGACTCTTACTGTATCAGGTGATGTTCTGTGTTCCTGCCTAAGTCTTACTGGGACCAAGTCAAGAGCTAAAATTAACAAATGTGATACGTGAAAATGATTCCAGAAAACACAGTCTGAGGGAGTGAAAGCAGTCTGGAGGTTTTCCAAGGGACAAGGAAATCAACTTATTTTATTAAGGGAAAGAAACACTAGTTATGGGGTAAGAGTAGCAACCAAGGTTCAAATGTCACAGAGAGTCCTATCTTTAACTTCTAAAGACAAAGTTTTACAACCACAGCTTGGTGGCAAAACACAAACTGCACACTGCACAGCTTTAGTGTGAGTCTATTTCAGGCCCAGAACTTGAGAACTTGATGTGCAGTCTACCCATAGGACTGTCTTTCGAAAAACACTGATTGTTTTGTTACTCCCTTTGGTAGTTCCAGACCTGCAATTCTCAACGGGGGTGGGGTGGAGAGGCACATCTGAACTGCTGTAGGGTAATTACATCCACTTTCTAGAAAATTTCATTCTAGAAAGATTTTACTATATTTTTATAGTTGACAAGTCAAACATTACTATTAAGTGATTTTTCTCCCAGAGGAAACTGGTATTGTTGGTATGCCCTAAATAGTCTTATTTTTATTTTTAATCAAAGTAATAAAAGTACATGGTTAAAAGTGAATAGTACTAAAAGTCATATAATAAAATCAGAAGTCCCTTGACTCCATCCCCTTGTCTGTTTCTCCAAAGGCAGCTTTCTTCAGATTCTTAATATCCTCTTATTGTTGTTTCTGGATTCATCAACTTTCCACATGCTATATTAACTGGTTATAGTAGTACCACGCTATCAGCATCTCCAATCTCCCGTAACAATACAATCACAATTTTGGTTAAATCAACAACAGTCAGTGTCGATCATTATTACGATGACATAAATATTGTTCATTGCTCCGCCAATAATATACTGTGAATGTTTCCTTTATTATATGATTTTGTTTATCCTGGAGATATTATTAGGTTGCAAAACTAATTGCAGTTTTGCACTGTTAACTTTGCCATTTGATATTGGAATACATTCTTAAATAAATGTGGTTATTTTATACATCATTTTAATGTGCATTTCTCACTTCTTTTTTTTTTTTGCTAGTGACTTATTACTTGCTGCGAATTTTATCTTAGACTATGGAAATGATTTAGACAAAAAGCAAATTCGGGTGATTTTTCTTATTCAAGTTCAAAATGGGTCATAAAGCAGCAGAGACAATTTGCAACATCAACAATGCATTTGGCCCAGGAACTGCTAAAGAATGAATAGCGCAGTGATGGTTCAAGAAGTTTTGCAAAGGAGATGAGGGCCTTGAAGATGAACAGCCTACTGGCCAGCCATTGGAAGTTGACAACAAGCATTGAGAGACATCATCGAAGCTGATCCTCTTACAACTACATGAGAAGCTGCTGAAGAACTCAACATTGACCATTCCACCTAAGGTTATTCAGCATTTGAAACAAACTAGAAAGGTGAAAAAGCTCGGTAAGTGGGTGTCTCACGAGCTGACTGCAGATCAAAAAAAATCATCGTTTTGAAGTGTTGTCTTCTCTTATTCTACGTGTGACGAAAAGTGGATTTTATACGACAACCAGCCACGGCCAGCTCAGTGGCTGGACTGAGAAGCTCCAAAGCACTTCCCGAGGCAAACTCACGCCTGAAGAAAGGTCCTGGTCACTGCTCGGTGGTCTGCTGCCCGTCTGGTCCACTACAGCTTTCTCAATCCCAGCGAAGCTATTACATCTGAGAAGCACGCTCAGCAAATCGATGAGACGCACCAAAAACTGCATTGCCTGCAGCTGGCACTGGTCAACAGAAAGAACCCGTTCTTTCTCCATGACAATGTCCAACCACACACAGACAACCAATGCTTCAGAAGTTGGAAGAGTCAGGCTGTGAAGTTTTGCCATGTTCACCTGACCTCTTGCCAACGGACTACCACCTCTTCAAGCATCTTGACAACTTTTTGCAGGGAAAATGCTGCCACAACCAGCAGGAGGCGGAAAACGCTTTCCAAGAGTTCGTCAAATGCTGAAGCACAGATTTTTATGCTAAAAGAATAAACAAATTTATTTCCCATTGGAAAAAATGTGTTGATTGTAACAGTTCCTCTTTTGAATAATAAAGATGTATATTTATAATGAATTAAAATTCACGGTCCAAAACCACAGTTATGTTTGCACCAACCTAATAATTGCCTTGATTCTTTTCATTTGATTAGTCTTCTGTATACCTATTACTGTTTTTTTCCCCAAACATTTCAAATACCTGTTAAACAACTAGTAGTAGTTTTTCCAAATATTACAAGACATTTAAAATAGCCTCAGTTCTATTTATTGACTCACATCCTCATGTGGCTAGAATTCACCATCTAGTAGCTTCCTGGGGATGGGGAGAGGTGCATGTTTGAAAAAAATGCCTTTCCATTCCAGTGAGTTTGGTTGGGTATAGAATTGTAGGTTGAAAATCATTTTCCCTGCCTAATTTTGAAGGTATCTATCTCTCTGATATCTTCTAGTTCTCAGTTCTGTTGTTTAGAAATATAAATCCATTCTGACTCCCGATCTTTTATATATCACTGGCTTTTGTCTTTGGAAGCTTTTAAGATCTTCTAATATTCTCAGTGTTTTGAGATTTTACAGTCAGATGGCTTGCAGTGAGTCTTTTTTCATGTATTATACCGTGCACTCAGGGAGCCAATCCAATTCAAAGATTTAAGTCACTGAACTCCAAAAAATACTCACTTCAGTAAGTTCTGAAATTTTTCTGATATTTACTGTTTTCTAAATTCTCCCCCATTCGCTCTCAGGTCTCTTTTTCTGGAAGTCCTGCCAGATGGCTACTAAAGCCCTGGAACTGAGCTTCTAACCTTCTTACCTGTTTGTTGTCTGAGTCTTTGCCTTACGCTTTGCTTTCTGAGAGCGACTATTTTCCAAGCCTCCTGTACAGTTCTGCTGAACTCTTCTTCTGTTTCCTACATTATCTTTATTTTCACCGTGTTCCTTTTCTCTGTGAATTTCTTTTACCCTTTATCTATTATGCAGAGACTTTTAATTTGGCTGTCCATTCATTATACATGGGAAAGGAACTAAGTATAGAGGAACTAAGTATGCCCAAAAGGGCACAACATGTGGACTTAGATGAAGGGAGTGGTGAGCTTACTTTTCCATCAAGAGAATGCCCAAGTCGACTTTTCTCTGAGACCATTCAGTTTGTTTTTGTTTTTACTTTTTTTCTAGAAAAGATTCTTTCCATCTCTTCTCTGTTAGGAAAAGGGCTGGAGAATCTCATTATTCAGTATGCAGACTCAAAAAAGAATCTGCTCTTGCCCACCCCACTGGTTTCAGCCCAATGGTGTACCCACACCTCTGCTGGGGGTAATAGCCCAGAGTCTGGAGCCTTTATAGGGCAATTTCTCAATAATACGTCTAGTCTCATGAAAGTAGGAAGGAGAAGTGGTCATCTGGCTCTACAGGGAGGGGGAGGGGTATGAAGAATCTTAAAAACTCCTTTACAGGCTTCCCACTGATCCCCTGGATTTCAGTTAAGAGCCTCACCACCCTCTGCTTTTTGTAGTACTGCTGCTGCTGCTAAGTCCGACTCTGTGCGACCCCAAAGACGGCAGCCCACCAGGCTCCCCCGTCCGTGGGATTCTCCAGGCAAGAACACTGGAGTGGGTTGCCATTTCCTTCTCCAATGCAGGAAAGTGAAAAGTGAAAGTGAAGTTGCTCAGTCATGTCTGACTCTTCGCGACCCCATGGACTGCAGCCCACCAGGCTCCTCTGCCCATGGGGTTTTCCAGGCAAGAGGACTGGAGTGGGGTGCCATTTCCTTCTCTAAAGACTCCAATTTCTTATTTTTTCCCTCTCAGGTTCTTATAACTGGCTTACTTCTAATCAGTGTCCTCTCAGAAGAGGTTAGGCTTTAGTTTCTTTGATTCTGCTACGTCTATTACAACTTTTTAAATATATATATATATATGAATTTCTTTAATTATTTTTTATTAATGAGTTTATTTGTTTTTGGCTGTGCTAGGTCTCCACTGTGGTACTTCTCATTGTGGTGACTTCTCTTGTTGGGGAACACGGGCTTTAGGCACGAAAGCTTCAACAGTTGGAGCACGCGGGCTCAGTAGTTGTGGCTTGGGGGCTTAGCTGCTTTGTGGCATGTGGAATCTTCCCCAACCAGGGATCGAACCTGTGTCCCCTGCATTGGCAGGTGGATTCTTATCCATCGTACCACCAGGGAAGTCCTATTACCATGCTCTTGACTGCCTTCCATTTTCAAAAAACATTTTTGCCTTTCTTATCTGCTTTTCTTATTGAGTTCTTTTTGTCCTTATACATTTTCACTTAAAAAAAAATCATTTTACTACTGTTCCAATAGGGCTTGGGGTAGGTAGTAGAAATGAAAACAGGTCTGCAAACTTTAATCATTTTAAATCAGAGTCTCATTTCACCATTTCACAGATGAGACAACTGAGGCAGGTTAAGTAACTTGACGAGGTCTCATAGCCAGTTAGTGGCAGAGCCAGGGAAAGAGCCCGGATCTCTGAATTACCTTGCTAGACTTTTTCCATTATATGACACCCATGAGGCATAATCAAGAGCTGACAGACTAATTTTAGGATATGAGGCTGAAAAAGTATTTAAAATTTTTTGCAAGCTACAGGTCTCAAATCTTAATATTGCTGGTAGTGAAGAAACAACCAATCCCTGAATTCTTAAATCCAGTCACATAACTTTAAATTATAAACAGATACATTATTAAACAGAAATAGTTTGGGATATTCTTATTAAACTCTTAAGTGCTTGAATTCAATTTAAAGAGGTTTCGCATGATTTCATGAATTGTCTTTGTCCCTTTCACTTTGGTTAACTTTTAAAATAAATGCCACAGAATTTTATTTTAAATCATGGAAAGTCTGTTTGTTTTTAATCAGAATATTGAATAAAGATTGAGAAATCTACAAGACAAATAAAAAAGAGCAATGTTGCCGAAATCCAAAGGCTTCAAACTATTTTCTTTATAATAAAGTAAATTTAAGCCCACTTAAGTAGAACCGGTTGAAAAAAGAAAAGCCCAAGCGCTGGTTATTTATAAACAGTACTCCTTTTATTTTCAAACACTAGCACTGCTTTTGGCTTTTCTAGTTTTTGTTCTGTCTGAACTGGAAAATCAATGGTTAATCTTTTCTCCTCTCTTTCTGTAAGACTAAAGGAATCTGCGAAAGCAGCAGAGCCCGCCTAGGGGATCACGTTACTTTGGGGGTGGGGGAAGGAGGCAGCTGGAGGGGAGTGTAGCGAGAAGGGCCGGAAGGGAAAGAAAACAAGTTGTCTGAACCTCCCCACAGTGTAAGACCCAGCAGGGATTAGGAGGTACGTGGAGGAGCCTGTGTTTATCCAAGTCATCTCTGGGGCAGCTGAAACGGGCTGTGAAAGTATGGGCTCCCTCGATATTAAAACCTTCTCAGCAGCAGAGCTGCACCGGGAAAGCGGATTTCTTGGTAATTGTTACCAAGGCCTGAAAAACCTAGAAATGAAAACGCTCAGGGAGCGTTAATGTTTGTTTCTTCCAAACATTCAGTACCAATTTGTTTTGTTGTCAAGGTTTAAAACATACAAAGGACAAACGGATTCAGAAGATTTCTTCCCTACACTTGTTAGAAATTACTGCTGTCCTTAGAGAAGCAATGACATCTCTAAACGAAACACTGCTGCTTCTTTTCCTCCTGAAGAGACAGATGTGGCATATTAATACAGAACTACAGACTAACCAGAGAAGAGCAGCTACAGTCAACACTGGAGAAACTGCTCATTAAATGGCACTGTCGGGGGAAAGAGCCACGTGAAAAGCTGCAAAACAAAGCTGACCTGGCAGAGGCTGTCCTCTTGTCTGCCACCTTCCTACCACTGGTATATAAAATCTATATTCAGTAAAGCAGCTCCGAACTGTATTTGATCACTAGGGTGTCTTCACATTCCATAAGTAATAATAATTCATATTTAGTGTTTATGGCTACTTCACCATTAAGAACAATTCTAAAACAATAGTAAAATGAACTCCTCCAAAAGGTTTAGGCCAATAACAGCATATCAACTAGACTTTCTTTGACGGAAAAGTCATGGGAATCCCACACAGACTAGTTATAGGAACCGCCAAGCCCAACAATGGCCTCTGACATCTGTTCTCCTCTCTCACCCTCAACCTCTAAGTTTTAGATGGACATATGGCCCCTAGTCCCTCTTGTACCTGGTCATTACCATGTAACTAAGTTTTAGCTGGAATCAAGATTGCTGGGAGAAACATCAATAACCTCAGATACGCAGATCTGATACGTAGACACCACTCTTATGGCAGAAAGTGAAGAAGAACTAAAGAGCCTCTTGATGAAAGTGAAAGAGGAAGAGTGGAAGTTGGCTTAAAACTCAACATTCAGAAAACTAAGATCATGGCATCCGGTCCCATCACTTCATGGCAAATAGATGGGAAAACAATGGAAACAGTGAGAGACTTTATTTTTCTGGGCTCCAAAATCACTGCAGATGGTGACCACAGTCATGAAATTAAGACATTTGCTCCTTGGAAGAAAAGCTATGACCAACTTAGACAGCATATTTAAAAGCAGAGATATTACTTTGTCAACAAAGGTCCATCTAGCCAAAGTTATAGTTTTTCAAGTAGTCATGTATGGATGTGAGAGTTGGACTTTAAAGAAAGCTGAGTGCCGAAGAACTGATGCTTTTGAACTGTGGTGTTGAAGAAGACTCTTGAGAGTCCTTTGGAATGTAAGGAGATCCAACCAGTCAATTCTAAAGGAAATCAGTCCTGTATATTCATTGGAAGGACTGATGCTGAAGCTGAAGCTCCAATACTCTGGCCACCTGATGTGGAGAATTGACTCACTGGAAAAGACCCTGACGCTGGCAAAGACTGAAGGTGGGAGGAGAAGGGGATGACGGAGGATGAGTGGTTGGATGGCATCACCAACTTGATGGAGATGAGTTTGAGCAAGCTCTCAGAGTTGGTGATGGACAGGGAGGCCTGGTGTGCTGCAGTCCATGGGGTTGCAAAGAGTCAGACACACGACTGAGCAACTGAACTGAAGTTTTAACCAATGATACAGGGAGCAAAGGTGGCGTTCTGCTAGAGCCAGGTGGCACCAGTGGCAAAGAACCCGCCTACCATTGCGGGAGATGCAAGAGACTGTAGGTTCCAGGATTTCCTGGAGGAGGAAATGGCACCCCACTCTAGTATTCCTGCCAGGAGAATCCCACAGACAGAGGAGCCTGGCAGGCTACAGTTCACGGGCTCACAAAGAGTCGGACACGAATGAGCCTCTGAGCAACATGGCGAGCAGAAATGATGCGTGTAACTTCTGGGCCACATTCTTAAAAGGAATGAGAACAGTTTCCCTCACATTTTCTACTTCCCACTGCCTGCAAGGGGACAGGCTAGCTGGAGTGGCTGTTTGGATCACAAAGTAGAATCTATACCTTAAAAGTAACAAGATAGAAAGTGTCTGAGTCTGTGGAGTCCTCACACACATGCAGGACTGCCAATGCCAGACTGTTACAGAAGCCAGAAATAAACATGCAGTTGTTTAAACCACTGATATTCTGTGTCTGTACAACAGGCATTTATTCTTTACCATAATACTAAAAGACCAGTTCTAACTCCTATAAAGCTAAGAATTTCCCAAACCAACTGTTTCTTTTCTTTATCTAGTAAAAACTGTTAATCAGAGAGCAAGCATTTGAAATTGCTCTATAACCTTTAGAAAATGAGAAAGTGTTTTAAATAAATCGCTGTGAAAAACACAGTCCAGTACCCAGCTCATAGCAAAGACTCAAATATTACACATTAACTGTTAGTACTAGTATTCAACTGTCCCTTTCACCTTCCACAGTCTCTGCTACTGGTGTGAAGAAGATTAAAAGATTCTGTGTTCTATGATATATCTGAGAAAGAATTTGTGTCCAGAATACAGAGACCCAACACTCAAAAAGACAGTAAGCAAACCATATAAAGAATGGATACAAGATTTTAACTGGAGTGTTACCAAAAAGGAAATATGAATGGCTAATAAGCATGTGAAAAGAGGCTGAGCATCATTAGTTATTCTAGAAAGGGAAACTAAAAACACAATGAGGTGCTTCTTCAGAGCCACCCAAATAACCATGATCAGGAAGACAGACAAAACCAAATGCTGGTGAGAATGTGGGGAAACCAGAAGCCTGGCATGCTGTAGTCCATGGGGTCGCAGGTCAGACACGACGGAGCGCCTGAACAACTGTTACTACACTGCTGGGGGGAACCTAAAATGGTACAGCCCCACTATAGAAAATACTCTGGCAGTTTCTTACAAAGTTAAACATAAATTTACTGTAAGACCCCCAAATCTCTACTATTAGGAATCTACCCTAGAGGAATGAAACCATATCCACACATGAATGTCCACGGTAGCATTGTTTGTAACGGTCAAAAACTGGAAACAATCCAAATATCCATCGATTGATGAATTAAACAAAATGTATATCCAAAGAATGGAGCAATATTCAGTAACAAAAGCGAATGTAGTGCCTCAATAGAAACGGCAACCCACTCCAGTATTTTTGCCTGGGAAATCCCATGGACAGAGGGGCCTGGTGGGCTACAGTCCATGAGGTCACAAAAGAGCTGGACTCTGCGGAGCCACTCAACAACAGCAACAAAGAATAGATGAACCTCAAAAACACACAGTGATGTGAAAGCAGCCAGTCACAGAGACCGCAGAGTGTATGATTCCATTTATATGAAACGCGCAGAAAAGGCAAATCTACAGACACAGAAAGCAGATCCACCGGCTGCCTGGGGGTAGCGGTGGGACTGCCTGCAAGGGGGCGCGAGGGATCTCTTTAGGATGACGGAAATGTTCTAAAGCTGGACTGTGGTGATGGCCGCACACTCTATACATCTACTAGAAATCACTGAATTGTACACTAAAATGGTAAATTTTATAGCATGTAAATCTTCCTCAAAAAAAAAATGTTAATAAAAAAGCAAGCAATGCATTCTACGATTCTGACTCCATTTCCTAACTGAAGAGTGTACAGAGGGTGAGAGAGCCTGGCCGCTCAGTTCCATGCTGTGAACTGAAAACCCACTGAGCGCTGTGGGTATGTAGCATCTCATTTCCAGATGATTCTAACGAGAGCCCCATTCCCAGAGAGTAAACGTGAAACAATTCCGCCCAGTCCTGCTACCTATACTGTCTCCTGGCATATTCCTGGCTGAGGAGTGTATGTGCGGAGGAGGACTGGATGTGCAACCAGGATGACTAAGACCTGGGTGGGAGTGGGGGGCACAGCTCAGGCTGGTTAAGACAACCTGGCGCATGAAAGACTAACGTTGAAACGCACAGAAACACGCCTCCCGTTCATAAGAAGCACTCGGACATGCTCACGAGTCCTTGCGGCTCCCAGCCTCCACCTTCACAGAGCCTGCAGGCATGCGACTGAGTTCCCAAATATGCACCCTGGCACCACTCATCTTCTGGACACACAGTCCAAACTGTTAAACTTCTCATAGAAACCGAAAATCATGGTAAATTAGTTGAGATCAGAATGTTAACAAGAATATTTAAGATTTATTGTAGGAAAAATGTCTAGGTGGTAAATATTACATTTCCGATGTCCAAGGAGAAGGAAAAGCAACCAGTTAAATCCTGGAATTAATTAGGAAGGAATATTTCACGAGTCTGAAGTTTCTGACAAACAAAGGAACTGCAAAAGTTAATCAGTCAATAATTCTCAATACTGTCCAGACTTCTCCTTTACTTTTTCTCGTCTGATCTCCAAAGCGACTCAAGGGAGAGAATACCCTGGTGGTCCAGTGGTTAGGGTTCTGAGCTTCCACCGCAGGGGTCATGGGTTCCATTCCTGGTCAGGGAACTAAGATTCCACAGGCCTTGCAGTACAGCCAAGAAAAGGAAACAAAACCAAAACTCAAGGGACGTACCGAGGAAAGACTGTATTCCCAATGAAGCCACAGTGACGAAGCCCAGCATGAAGGAATCCCACAAGAACAGGGACTCAAGAAGCCGGCATGCTCTGAAGCCAAGATTCCACCAATAACCCAACTGTACCTAGTATACTGGATCCACCCCATGCATGCCTGGCAAAACAGAGGTCACCTCAAACTAGAATAAGAGACAGTTCCTGCTTTAAAGAGATCTGGGTATTTATCTTCACTTCTTGATCCTTGTCTGACACTTGACTTAGCTCTCATAAAACTCTTATTACTTGTCAATCAAAGATTTGACTTGTCATCAGAGATTTGAGAATGGGCTGCTCATTCAACAAACATTATAGAGCCAGTGGTGATGAAGACGATAAAAAGGAAGAAGACACACTTCAAGGCTTATCAAGATGCTGGTCTTGAGAGAGACATGGGAAAGAGAGGAGCAGACACTGAAACAAGGAATTAAAAGGTTGTGGTTGGCTTAGTCACCAAGTCATGTCCAACTCTTGTGACACCATGAACTGTAGCCCACAGGCTCCTTTGTCTGTGGGACTGTCCAGGCAAGAATACGGGAGTAGGTAGGCATTTCCCTCTCCAGGGGCTTTTCCTGACCCAGGGATCGAACTTGGACCTCCTGCATTGCAGGCAGTCTCCTGCACTGAATATGGATTCTTTACCAACTGAGCCATCTTTCAGTTTAGAAAATTTCAATAATAAGTATATGCATAATAGCTACAGGAGCCCAGAAGAAGTGGCTAATTCTGTCTAGAAGTGAAGTGAAAGTTGCTCAGTCATGTCTGACTCTTTGAGACCCCAGGGACTATACAGTCCACAGAATTCTCTAGACCAGAATACTGAAGTGGGAAGCCTTTCCCTTCTCCAGGGGGGGCTTCCCAATCCAGGGATTGAACCCAGGTTTCCTGCATTGCAGGCAGATTCTTTACCAGCTGAGCCACCAGGGAAGTCCAAGAATACTAGAGTGGGTAACCTATCCTTTCTCCAGCGGATCTTCCCGACCCAGGAAGAGCCTAGACATTCTGCCTAGAGATGTCAGGAAGGTTTTCCAGGGGAGAAGCCAGTAGTACAGTACCATTTCCTTTCAGAATACAGAAATCAACTAAAAGCATACAAGTGACCCACACATAAGTGTTGAATTGCTTCTCCACAGAGGCAGTACAAAGGCAGTTGAGTGGGGATAGGACGGTCTTTTGAACAAACGGAGCTGGAACACTGTGCCGTCCATACGCAAAATGATGACATTTGGTCAAAATGCACCATAAATGCTAAATGAAAACTTACAAAACTTCTAGAAGAGTATCTTTGTGACCCTGGGGTCAGCAAAATTTTTTAGCTACAATACCAAAAGTATAAACCTTAAGAGAAATAACTGATAAACTGGACTCTATCAAAATTAAAAATTTCTGCTCTTCCAAAGACACTCTTGAGAGAATGAAAAGGACAAGACTGGGAGAAAATGCCATGTGCTGGTAAAAATGTGGAGCAACTGGTGTGAACTGCTGATGGGGAATGCAAAGTAACACATTCACATCGTAAAACAGTGTGGCAGTTTCTCAAAAGCTAAGCATACCCTTAACATATGGCCTACCGATTCCATTCCTACTTATTTAATCAAGAGAAATGAAAACTAATGTTCACACAAAAACCGGTATGTGAATTTACATACAGTATAGTGGCTTTATTCATAACCATCAAAAACTGGAGGCTCAGATGTCCTTCTGACTGGATAAACACACTGCCACACCACCATCACACAACACAACACTCAGTCAGTCAGTCAGTTCAGTCGCTCAGTCGTGTCCAACTCTACTACTCAGCAATAAAAAGGGATGAACCACGTTGATTACATGGAACAACACAGATGAACCTTAAACGCATTCTGACTCATAATTCTATGTATGATATCGTATAACAGACAACATCTTCAGGAAAGAACACTGGAAAGTGCTTGCTGGGGCTGGGAGGATATGTTGACAACCAAAGGAATCAGGACTGGAGGCATGGGTGATGGGACAGCTCTAGACCTCAAGGGTGGTGGTAGTTTCATGATTGTGTGTGCTGGCTTAGTCGCTTCAGTCGTGTTTGACTCTGTGCAACCCCATGGACTAGAGCCCAGTTCATGGGGTTCCTCTGTCCATGGGATTCTCCAGGCAAGAACAGTGGAGTGGGTTACCATGCCCACTCCAGGGGATCTTCCCAGGGGATCTTCCTGACCCGGGGATCGAACCAGGAACCAGCGTCTTCTGCATCTCCTGCATTGCAGGCGGATTCTTTATTGCTGAGCCCCCAGGGAAGCCCGACATGACTGTAAGCACTGTCAAAACTCAAAACTCTAAAAGGGGCAAATTTTACTGTAGGTAAACTATAACTTAATAAAAACATTTCCTTCTTCCTTCAGGGAATCCACTCACTGCCAGAGCCCCAGCTTGGGGCTTCCCTGTGAATAACACCCCTCAGGGGCTGTGAGAGGGCACTGCATTACTGGACTTGATTTGGCTGGTGAGATTTACATTAGTGGAACTAAAGGAGTGGTCCTAGAGGGGTGAGAACAGTCTACACCATTTGGCTTCTCTGCCTTTGTTCCTTCTACCTACAAGACTCAAAGATGAATATATATCAGAAGTACACGCGGCACTGATAAGCAGCTTTATGCATTGGCATTCCAGGTGGCAGAAATCCATGTGAAAGGGTTGTCTTTCTCTAACGCAAACCTCCCTGGACCTGGATGGGAAGGCACTGGTGACACAGAGGAGAGGTAGCTGTGGCGGATGGAGAGAAGCCCTGTAGGACAGTGGGGCCCTGGGTCCCGGAGGTTTCTGTGAGGCTCGGGAAGGCACTTCTCCAGCTCTGAGCCTCATTCGCCTGCAAAATGAAGGCTGTACCAGACAGCTGTTGTGATATGTCCCGGCTCTCGGTCGATAAACTGATTCAAGGTCTAAGGTAAATCTTGTCAAGGGCTTTTTAAAAATGACCACAGGCACTTTCCTGACCAAGATAAGTTAGGTTTGCTAACTTACAAATGCCAGCACCGTACCCAAAGACTGGCTTCCCTTATCTAGACCATGCCCACAGCCAGTCAATCTCACAGATGGACTTAGGAGCATTGAGGCCACAGGACAATGAAGGGCAGGTCTCCAGCAAATCACATCAGAAATATGGACGGTCAGCCCTGGCTGGCTGCAACTGATTCCTCTCAACATTTCCAGATCAACTGAGCCAGAAAGCTTTATGAAAAACAGTGTCCAGAGCCCTGGGTGTTCAACTTCCTGCTGGTAAGGTGTACAAAGACGAGGATGGGGTGGGGCTGAGCAGGTTTGCAGTCTCCTAAGGACTGAAGGCACTGTTTAATTAATTCTGCAGCTTTCCACTCTTTAAGGCCACAGAATTTCCTTTGACTTTGTCCTATAGTTGTGAGCTCTTGACTCTGCCTAGGGTTTGCACATCTGATTCTTGAGTCTCAAAAAGCCCCATAAGGGAAATTTGACAATATTCAATATCTATCAAAACTATACATTTATTTGCCCTTTGACCCAGCGATTATATCTTGGGGGGGTTACTCTATATAGCCATCCATACACACACAAGCGGATGCGAATATACACATAATTCATTCAAACATACATACATTCATTGTAGACTGTTTAAACAGCAAGTATCCATCGTTAAGTTAAAGAAACTTTGGTCTTAGCCTTCAAAATGGGGTACATTTATGCCTGGATGTGGGTACACGTTAGCTTTCCAAGAAATATGCAAGTATTTACTTAAAAAGGAATAAAGAATAAATAAATAAATAAAAAGGGGTCAACTTTCAGAGCTTCAATTTCACACGTTACCCTTTCTACAACTGATCTGCCTAAGAACTCCTCCGTCAGTTCTCCTCGACTAATGTTGCTCTCATAATGACCCCTCACTTTCACCACGAAAGAGAGGAATACCCCTCGTAAGTCCATGGGTTTAAAAATTCCTGGTTATAAACCATGGGACAATCTGAGAATATATATCTTGAGACAGGAAGTTGGTTTTCTTTAAAAAAAATTTTTTTTAAATTTTGTATTTGAGTATAGTGGATTAACAATTCTTTTCTTTCTTTCTTTCTTTTTTTGTAGAACAAAACAAAAAGATGCCCATTAAGAGATAAATATCAAATATTCTGCAAATGTGTATGGAGTACCTACTAAGAGCCAGGTACTGTCCTACACGCCAGGGTGACAACAGCTAGAATACAGGGGAGAAGAACCCCTGTCCCTTGACAGTTCACACTCCCGGGGTGGGGAGTGGGGTGGTGGCAGCAGCCAGACAACAAATAAACTAGTAAATTATAGACTCCATGGAGGTAGAGCCCACCAGAGAGGACTTCCCTGGTGGTTCAGTGGTGAAGAATCCGCCTGCCAACGCAGAAGGCACGGGTTGGATCCCTGGTAAGGGAAGATCCCACCGGCCATGGAGCAACAGAACACAGCTCACTACCGAGCCTGTGCTCTGGAGCCCGCACGCCGCAGCTCCTGCAGCCTGAGTGCCCTGAGCTCGCGCTCCAAACCGAGAAGCCGCCGCAATGAGAAGCCGCGTACCTTCGCTGGAGAGCGGTCCTCGCGCCCCACAACCAGAGAAAAAGCCCATGCGGCAATGAAGACCCACACAGCCAAGCAATAAATTAAAAACAAAGCACTGGAGCGCAGGCGGCGGAGGCGGCCTCCGCACTTGAGCGTGGCCGAGAGCTACCCCAGTCCGAGGTCAGGGGCAGCGGCCTGGAGTGCCAGGTTGCGACGGCACAGGAACGGCCGAGAGGAGCTACCCCGCGTCCGAGGTCAGGGCGGCAGGGAGGAGACACCCCGCATCCGAGGTCAGGGGCGGCAGCCGGGAGGAGACACCCGGCGTCCGAGGTCAGGGGCGGCAGCCGGGAGGAGCTACCCCACGTCCGAGGCCAGTGGCGGCCGGGAGGAGACACCCCACGTCCGAGGCCAGTGGCGGCAGGGAGGAGACACCCCACGTTTGAGGTCTGGGGCGGCCGGGAGAAGCCACCTCGCCCTGAGGCCAGGAGCGGCAGCTGAGAGGAGCCACCCACGCCCGAGGCCAGGGCTGGCAGCCGGGAGGAGCAACCCGAGGAGTGGTGGCTGGGCAGGCACAGGAGCGCCTAGAGGAGCTGTCCTACAGGTCAGGAACGGTGGCAGTAAGGAGATACCCCTCGTCCAAGGTAAGGTGCAGTGGCGGTGCTTTGCTGGAGCAGCCGTGAAGAGATACCCCACGCCCAAGGTAAGAGAAACCCAAGTAAGATGGTAGGTGTTGCAAGAGGGCATCAGAGGGCAGACACGCTGAAACCATACTCACAGAAAACTAGTCAATCTAATCACACTAGGACCACAGCCTTGTCTAACTCAGTGAAACCAAGCCATGCCTGC
>SJXQ01001235.1:31577-229252 GCA_006408695.1 Aepyceros melampus
GTGTTGGAGAAGACTCTTGAGAGTCCCTTGGACTGCAAGGAGATCCAACCAGTCCATTCTGAGGGAGATCAACCCTGGGATTTCTTTGGAAGGAATGATGCTAAAACTGAAGCTCCAGTACTTTGGCCACCTCATGTGAAGAGTTGACTCATTGGAAAAGACCCTGATGCTGGGAGGGATTGGGGGCAGGAGGAGAAGGGGATGACAGAGGATGAGATGGCTGGATGGCATCATGGACTCAATGGACATGAGTCTGAGTGAACTCCAGGAGTTGGTGATGGACAGGGAGGCCTAGCGTGCTGCGATTCATGGGGTCGCAAAGAGTGGGACACGACTGAGCGACTGAACAGAACGGAACAGGGGTGGGGATGTTGAGGTTGAAGAGTAGGAACTGAGAGCAAAATTTTAAATAAAGTGATTAGGAAAACCATCACTGGAGATGGCAATTGAGCAAAGACCCAAAGGAGGTAGCGTGAACTATGGGGGAAGCACTTTCCTAGCCCAGGGAACACAAAGTACAGTCAGTGGGGCAGAGAGGATGACTGGGGAAGGTTTGAGGAAGAGCAAAGATCCCACGAAATTTTCATTACATTTTCACTTTCACTCAGTTCCAAATACTTAAGAATTTTACTTTTGATTTTTTTTTCTTTGACTCATGGTTTTACTTGAAAGTGTGTTAATTCATTTGCAAACAGTTGAAAGCTCTTCCAGATATCTTCCTGTTATTGATTTCTCATTTAACTCCACTGTGGTCAGAGATCATACTTTCTATGAATTGAATCAACTTACATGTATTGAGACCCTTTAAATGGCCCAGAAAATGACTTATCTTGGTAACAGTTTCATGTGCACTTGAAAAGAACGTGTATTCTCCTATTTGGAGGTGGGGCCAGAGTGCTCATAAACATAAATTAAACCAAGATAGTTGTTTTTATTGTCCAAACCTCCCATATCTTTATTGATTTTCTGTCTATGTGTTCCATCAACGGAGTGAGAAGTGTTAAAATCTCCAAATATAATTGTGGATTTCTCCTTGAAGTTCTATCACTTTTTGAGTCATGTATTTTGAATCTCTAATACATATATGAACACTTAGGATTATAGATTCTTATTAGACTGACCTCTTTATCATTGTGAAATGACTCTCTTCACCCTTGGTAACATGCTTTGCTTTGAAATCTACTTTGTCTGATAGAGCCATTCAAGTTATCTTTTAATTGATGTTGACATGGTACATATTCCCTACCCTTTTGATTTTAATCTATCTGTATCAAAAGAGTTGGACATAACTTTGCAATAAACAACAACACATTTTTATACTAAAAGTATGTTTACTGTAGGCAGCATATAATTGGGTCTTACTTTTTTATCCCATCTGACAATCTCTTTTTTATTGGGACATTTACAACTTTTCTATTTAACATAATATCAATGATAGAGTTTAATCTATCATCTTGTTATTTTATATTTATCCAATCTATTATTTTTCAAAAAGTAGGCTTCAGATGTACTGCTATGGTTAGACGGCATCAATGACTTAACGGATATGAATGTCAGCAAACTCCAGAAGATAGTGGAGGACAGAGGAGCCTGGTGTGCCGCAGTCCATGGGGTTGCAAAGAGCTGGACACGACTTAACAACTGAACAAGACAAGTACTGATGTGTAATTGGCTCTATGTTCATTTTTCCAAGTTTTTCTGCCTGTCCTTTTTTGTGGTAAGTAACTTCATGATTACAATTTATCTCTGTTGGCTTATTAGCTATAACTCTGCTGCTTTAGAGTTTATCATATACATCTTTAACTTATTACAATCTATCTGCAAATGATATATTAACTTCACATATGGTATAAGAATCTTGAGACTTCCTGGGTGGTCCAGTGGTTAAGAATCTGTCTTGCAGCACAGGGGACGTGGTTTTGATCGTTGGTGGGGGAACTAAGATCCCACATGCTGCAGAGCAGCTAAGCCTGCGTGCCATAACTGGAGAGTCTGTGCACCAAAATGAAAGATCCCACACACTACAATTCAAACCCCACACAGCCAAATAAATAAATAAATATTAGAAAAAGAATCTTACAATAGTGTGCTTCCATTTCCCCACTCCCATTTGTGCTTTGCTTCTACATAAGGTATAAATGCCACAGTGTGTTATTTCTGCTTTTGTTTAAAAGACATATCTTTTAAAGAGCGGTTTAAATAAAGAGAAGAAATATTACATATTTGTAATAATAGTTATCCTTTTCCCAGTGTATTACTTCTTTCTGTTGCTCTGGTTTCCACCAGGTATCATGTTTCTTCTGCTTCAAGAACATTCTTTCAAACATATTTTTAGTGGTAGCCCACCAATAATAAATTCTTTTAGCTTTTAACATGTCTGAAAAAGATTTTATATTGCCTTTGTTTTTGAAAGATATTTTTACCAAGAAAAGAATTCTAGGTTGACGATTTTCTTTTTCTTTTGTTACTTTGAAGATGTTCCTCCATGGCCGCCTGGCTTACACTGTTTTGAAAGAGGAATCTGCTGTCATCCTGAGCTTCATTCCTATATATGCAATGTGTCTTTTTCTATGGCCGCTTTTCACATTCTTCTCTATCACTAGTTTTAAATAATTTGAGTATGATGTGCCTTGAAACCATTTTTCTTCATGTTTCTTGATGCTTGGAGTTTCTTGAGATTTTTCGATCTACGGGTTTATTACCTTCATTATGTTTGGAGATTTTTTTTTTTCCCCAGTTATTCTTCTCCTCTGTTATTTCCTCTGTCCCTCACACTCCCTTCTTTGTCAGGCATTCCGGTTACATATACACTTGGCGCGACCCTTCAGTGATGCCCTGTTCATTAATTTTTTTTCAGATTCTTTTCTTTCCGTGTTTCATTTTGGACAACTTACATCGTCTTCCAAACCACTAATCTTTACTTCTATGCTGTTCATTCTGACATCAATTTCATTCAGCATACTTTTCATCTAGAATCTCTAGAAGTTTATCTTCCATGTCTCTAACACAATCTTTCCTCTAGCTTCTTAAACATATGGAATACAATTATAATACTTATTTTAACGTCCATATTTGCTAACTGTACCATCTGTGTCACTTCTGGTCAGTCACTGGTTGTATTTCTTACTTCCTTACATACCTAGTAATTTTTGGATTGGATGCAGACATTGTGAATTTTACCATATTAGGTCCTAGGTATTTTTCCATTGCTAAAACTATTCTTTAGCTCTGTTCTAAGATACAGCTGGGAAATAGTTTGATCCTTTGGGGTTTTGCTCTTAATGTTGTTAGGCAAGACCAGGGTTGCATTTATTCTACCATTAACTGGGGCAAGACCCTTGTGATGGTTAATTTTATGTGTCAGCTTAACTGGGTCACAGAGTACCCAGATATTTGGTCAAAATGTTATTCAGGTTCTTTCCATGTGGGTGTTTTTGGATGAGATTGCCCTCCTTAATGTGGGTGGATTTCATCCAATCAGCTGAAGTCCTGACTAGAAAAAAAGGGCTGATCCTCTCTCAAGTAAGACAGAATTCCTACTGCCTGACCACCTTAGAACTGGTATTCTAGCTTTGTGTAAAAATGGGATTTAAAAGTATATGAATTCATTTTTGCTTATGTTTTCACAAAGAAGTGATGGAAAGACATCTAACAAAACTGACTATAGCGTTTATTCATGCAAGAAATGAGAATGGAATAACCAAGTAGTTCCACACAAGGGTCAGAGTAGGACTTCTCAATCTACTTTTTTTACACATTAATTATTAAGCTAGCAAATTCACTATTTTACTTTTAAAAAGTCATCACAGGAAATAGGGTTTGCCTAGCTTACTAACATATTATCAGGGATGTTAATATTCTGCAGCATGCTGGAGTCCAGTAGGGCATTCTCTGGAATTTAAGTCTTACTGGTCTAACTATTTCATAGTAATTAAATCACCTTGGATTAATTCCAAGGCAGATTTAGCCTACCATTAAGGCAACAACTTAAGTAATATTCTGCTCAAAAGAAGAGCTAGACTGTGAATTCCCCAGGCAGCTGAAACTATGTCTTATGTCCAATTCACCTTTGTACATACTTAGAGGCAAGTCCTATAGCTATTCATTATTGATTGGATGGGTTGGTTCAATTAAGAACCTAATTCCACTATTAAGCAAACAGTGTTAAGGTGCATTTCCATAAACCTTGTTTTCTAAGGATAGTGATAGACATCTATTGTTGAAGGGTTCACTGGGACTCCACTTGTTGGTTTCCTGGCTTTTGACCAGATTCTAGAGTTATGAGGTTTACATAAGCACCATTCTTTCATTATATCTTTTTTTTTAAAATTGAGGTATACATCAATAAACTTAAATTCCAAAGAACCCCCTACTGGATTCCAGCATGCTGCAGAATATTAGGATTTCTGTTCTTATGTTAGTAAGCCAAGCCAGCCTTATTTTCTGTGATAATGTTTTTGATAAAATAATACATTCACTAGTTTAAAAATTAATATATAAAAAAGACTCTCTCACTAAAAATTTTTTGATAAAGTAATACAAATTTATTTTAGAAAAGTCAGAGTAGAGAATGCTAGTATCTTATTTTTTATTTCTATTTAGTCTTTTTAAAAATTTATTTTTGGTATTATAGTATCATACCTAAAATAGAAATTTAAACCAACACTTTATTAAAAAGCAATTATCCTCTAAGTAAAAATAAATAAATAAAATTTTAAATAATTAGAAATTTACATCCCACTTGAAAAATATACTGATTGCTTAATCAGTCCAGCCATGGCTTTTTATTAAGAATTTTTCATGTTTATAAAGTGAAAAATACCTATTCTATAATTTATCTCTTCAGCCAGCTGCAATTTTTAGACATCAGAGTCCCTTACAGAGAAATGTACCTAAACAAAAAATATCTGGCCAGTTATGCAAAAGTAAGATACCAAATTAAATCTTTAAGCTATGAAATCAATAATCAACATATCATACGTGGACATAACTGTATTCATAAGTGCAGTAAGTTTAAGCAAAATTTTTGAATCTGTCATGCTCATGTACTTATGATATTGTTGGGAAAACAATTTTAAAAATAAGAGCAAAGAAACAGCTACAAGGAACAGACTATTCTGAAACCATTTCCAGGAATAGGGTTTGTTTAAACAAAATGTATTAAGTGAAACCAGCTGCATTAAGGGTCAATGCCATCTGAAGTGGAATTCTAAAACCACCCACTTCATATCTGGGTAATTATTCCTTCCTGTTGCTATAAAGGAAACACTCAATGGCCAACTTGCTATAAGAAATCACGGCCAGGAGCAGTGTACCAATGAACAAAGGCCCAACTGTAGCACAAGTGGATGCCCCCCACAACCCTTGCGTCTCACTAGCACTAGCTAGTTCAAATAGCTTTATGCCTCCATATCATGCATCAAAGTGCTGAAGAAATGTGAAGAGAGCCGCTCTTTTGAGGGTACCAGGAGAGAGAGATCCCTATAGTCAGGAATAACAACATTCTGCCAGTGGGTCAACTGATGATGCTTTCACACAAACTGGTTAAAATAAACAAACACTCCTTGAATTAAAATATGCTCTAGGGAATTCTAAAAAAATGCACATTTATTTTCCAATCTGAAAACTAAAACAGATCTCAAGAAAAAGGGGAGTCTGAATCATAAACAACGTTTCATTACTTAAAATCATTTTCCTTAACTTGTAACAAAAGCATAAAAAAGAGCTTGCTTCTTTGAAGACTTCCTAGTGGCAGTCCATCAGGGGAACCCTTCATGAAGTCATGTGACCCAGTCAGGAATATCACCCGTTATGAAAGTGTTTCCCAATGTGTCATCAGTGCTGGTGGCAGGACTGTAATCAAAACAATGCAGTTGAGAAATGCAGCCATTAATCATTTTATTTTGGAAGCCAATTAGGGGATGATGAAGGAAGAAAAAACAGTGATTCATCTGTTTTGATGAAATCTGGCCTTCAAAAGCCAGAACAGGCCAGGAGACACACATATTTTTATGGTCTAAAGTATCTTAAACTAGACCTTTAAAAAAAGATTCTTCCCAGGCTCACTAAATGACCAAAATCAATCAGCTTATGAACCTGACTATGATGTATTCTGCCATATTTACGGATGTAAGCTTACAGGTAAAAAATAATACATATGACTTAAAGGCAGTCACAAACTTAAACTCAACAAGATAGCGACGTGTCACACCATCCAGTGTCACCAGCAGGACAATGGTGGCCCAGGTTTGAAACTGCACTCATTAGCTGGGTTTACCTCACTCTTTAAAAAGCAGGCAAAGCTCAGTATTAAAATTCAAATCAAAATGTGCAGTTCGCAACACAGTTCTATGGACCACAGCTATTTCTCAGAAGAAATAGTCTGAAACTTCTAAAATCCACCCAGAGGATACTATCAACAATGTCCTGAAAGGTTTTAAGAGCATTCCAATCATAGGGATTCCTGATTAGTATGACTGCTGCTGCTGCTGCTGCTGCTAAGTCGCTTCAGTCGTGTCTGACTCTGTGCGACCCCGTAGACGGCAGCCCACCAGGCTCCCCCGTCCCTGGGATTCTCCAGGCAAGAACCCTGGAGTGGGTTGCCATTTCCTTCTCCAATGCACAAAAGTGAAAAGAGAAAGTGAAGCCGCTCAGTCGTGTCCAACTTGCAGCAACCCCATGGACTTCAGTCTACCAGGCTCCTCTGTCCATGGCATTTTCCAGGCAAGAGTAATAGAGCGGGCTGCCATTGCCTTCTCCAGATTGGTATGATTACCGCTCATTAAAAATTCATGACTACTTGGGCCCAGGTTAGACTTCACAAAACTTACTGAGAAGAAAGCGAGTAGAGGCTGAGTACTTGGAGGAACTAGGGGAATGCAGAGCAAAGTAAATCTATGGAAGAAACTTGAAGAAATTCATCAATACTGACAGGAATACTAAAAATAAGCAAATTTCATACGGTTCTTGGTGGCTGATTAAGAAGTGTTGCTCCTTAGCAACATCTATAAGCCATTACTATACAAACCAAGATGGTATTGGTGGAGAGTATCTGATTAGAAACCAAGGAGGCATGAGCTTGAGTCCTGGGACTCTGTCCCTTCATGAACACAGGCAAGTCAATTAAGCTCTCTAAGCCCAACAGCCTATACCCATACAGCTGAGATAATATCGGCCATCTCATATGACACCAAATGAGATGATGTCACACGACCAATGTTGCCAGCACGACGGCGTAAACAGAAGGTACAGAATTATTTGAAATAGCTCTTAAAAATCTTTTTTTCCCTTAATTTGATTCTAGTTGATTTTCTCTTAAAATATCCTATTCAACACGTTTCACACAGCTTAACCCATCTTATACTCTCCTATTCGCTATTTCCACTCTCTGTGCTGCCCAGGACCCTACGTCAGAAATCTTACTTGACGCAGCTACTGGTGTGTGGAAGGCTGGGTGAAGGATGAAACACCTGAAGGGTGGCCAGGGCAAGAAGAAGCAGATGGAAACTGGAAAGGAAAAAGAAGATCATCAAGAGCCCAGGAGTGAAATGAAAGCGGTCACATCCATGGCAACACAGAAGAGGCTTTAGGTTACTTGTGGCCTTAGGCTACCATGTGGCCTCTTAAGGGCAGAAAATAAAGATAAGAAAGTTCTCAGTCTGAGCAACCACTTCAGTGTCCAGAGAAAGGGGAAATGACACATTAGCAATGAGAAGCTCAGAGCAAAGTCCCAGAGACTGTCTCAACCTAAGTGATGATGGGTCCTGGCAAACGTGCAGGGCTTACCTCACCAGTGAACCCCAGGGCACCCCAGGTCTACTTCCTAGACAGAAAGGCTATTCTCTTTACAGCTTTCTTACTCTCATTCTGTCTGGATGGAAGAAAGATGATTTGGAGGTTTAAGTCCTGGCTAGGCTCTAAACCACCTGGGATCTTCAGGCAAGTTCATCCACCTTTCTGGGTCTATTCAGCTTCTTAAATTTTACTTTTTTTCTTGGAGTCATTTCCCTTATGAAATATATCCTTGGGGATGTCTTTTAGTGCTGAGTTCTCAGTGGTAAATTCTTTTTATTTACCTGAAAATGTCTTTATTTCATTCTCATTCTTGAAAGACAGTTTCGTGGCTATGCAATTCTAGGTTAACAGGTATTTTCTTTGCCTACACTGAAAATATCATTCTACCATTTCAGGGCTTCTCTAGCTGTAGAAAAGCCAGCCATCGCTCTACTCTCTAGTAGGTAATCTGTCTTTTCTCTATAGCTATTTTAAAAGCCTTTTCTGTTTTTGATGTTTTGTAGGTTCACTATATATTTTGACATGTGTTTCTTTCCTTCTTTCCCTTTTCTCTTTGACTGCTTTGGACTTTAATAGGCTTCCTGAACCTGAGAATTTTATCTCTCTACCACCCTTAGAACTTAGGACAAGAGTGGCCCCTGTCCTCAATTCCACGATTTAACAGACTCCAGCTCTCTCCATGAGGCAAGTGGTCTGAAGGTTCAGGGGATATGTCCACCCAGAGCCTGAGTAGCATATTTCAGGTTCCTGGGACCCTGGAATCCCCTACCTGAACAGCTCCAAGCCCATAGTCAGGGTTTACCTGGATCTTGTCCCCACGTCTACTCTGAAAGTGGAAGGCACCAGCAGTGTGGACACATGCCAGAGGGTGTCCTTAGGCGGCACGTCTGTGAGAAGCATGAACCGAAATTATGTATGTAGGGTGAAACATCCATGCATGTGTGCCTGAGGCCCCTCGGCAGCGCAGAGAACAGCCGGGGGAGGAAAGAGAAGAGGGTCAGGCTGTAGGTTGGGGTTTGGCTCAGTGTGTGCTGCTACATGCCAGTGCAAAACTCTGTGAAACTTGGACACTAAATTTCTAGGGTACTGTGGTATATTCACCGAGAAAGGAATACAGAACATATTTTATTTAATAGTTTGTTACGTTTGTAACTTTTAAATATTTAGACATATGGTGTGTAGGTTTCCATTTATACTGATGCACTACCTCTCACAAATGTTAAGGGATGGCCTGATTTCATCGCTTTCAGTATTTCCTCTAGGCCATTCCCCACAGCATCTTTCTCTTAGAACTCCAATTAAACATAAGCTGGATCCTCTCACTATGTACTCTCTCTTAACCAATCCATTGTCTGCCTCTTCCTCTCTCCAAACTGCAAGCTCTGTTATGTCTTCAAATTTATCTTCCAGTTCACTAATTCTCTCTTCGGCTAGATCTGTTTCCATATTCAATCCCTTCTTGAAATTTTTATTTCAAAGATCACACTTTTCACTTCCTGATATTATATTTGGTTTTTAAAATAAATCTGCCTGGTTCTGCTTGATGATATCTTTTTATTTACTCATACTTTCAACTCCTTTTGTTTCCAAAAATTACTAAGTGAATTTATTTTATATTAATATCCAATATTTCAAATATCTGAAATGATTAGATGTCAGAGTTGACTATGATTTCTAGTGATGCTTGCTCATATCTTGTTTCTGTGTGTCTGCCTGTCAGCTTTTTGGTGTGTTCACATTGGTTGGAATGACCCACGGGAACTCTTTTGAGTTCAGAGAGGATTTTGATTTCCTTCTGTCAAGTGCCCAAGGCCACTAAAAACCTAGGTCCACTTGAAGTCAAGATTTCCAACTTGTAGTCATTGGAGGGGGGCGTGGGGATCACACAAATAGTATAAAATCAGTTTCCAAATCCATGTGAGAGCAGGTCAGTAGCCACAGTTCTTATGTCACTTTTTTTTTTTTAACTTTGTCCTCCACCCAAAGCCAAAAGTGAAACAGAAACTTTTCTTGCTGCTTGATATTATATAAAGTCCTTCTCTCCTAGTCCACCTTTCCTCTGAGAGTGTAACCTCTCTCAAGTCTTGGCTTCACAAGAAATAGTCCTGGATCACCAGGTAACTCAATTCTCTATCCTCAGAGAGCCCAAGGCTTGTCACAGGCACACTACTCTGCTCCTCCCCCCACCGAAGTTCCAGATCATCTGAATCTGTGCACTGGGGTGTCATCAATGGACGCTTATTCTGGGGGTAAAGTTTCGTAATAGCAGACTACTTACATTGTCACAGAATGTCTTCCCCACAAATTGCTTTTTAGTTGCAAGAGCAAAACCTGCAACTAATTATCCAAACCACACACTTCACTAGATAGTCAAAATCAATGTCACTAACGACAGGCAGAAGGACACTGTGGGTACCTGGATGTCATACCATGAGAAAGACATGACTTTACTCTTGTAGTAGTCTAACCAGGGGTGCGTAACCTGAATCTAACAGGAAGGAAACAGGCCAGAACTGAAAAACATTCTATAAAATAACTGGCCTATATTCGTTAAGAAGTATCAGTGCTATGCAAGATAGAGATACTAAGGAACTGTTCGAGATTACAGGAGATTAAAGAATAGGACTGCTTAATGCAATCATGATCCTCGGCTGGATGCTACATTTGGGGATGGGGGTGGAGAGAGGCTCTAAAGGGCATTACTGGGACAGCTGAGAAAGCTGGAAACTCGGACTATAGATTAAACAAAAATACTGTTATCAGAGGGAAAAATTTCCTAAACTTGGTAATCATACTCTAGTTAAATAAGAGAATATCTTTGTTGTAAGGAAATATATTTGAAACATTAAGGGACAAATGTTACAACCTCAACTGACTCAGAAAAATGAATTTTATATCCACATACACATATGGGGGGGCGGGGCGAGAAAGAAGGAATAAAGCAAATGTAAACTGACAAAAATCCTAAAAATCAACGAATCTAAGTAGAGTGTGTGGGAATCTCTATACTATCCTAGTAAATATCTTGCAAATTTTGAAATAGTTTCAAAATACAAAGTAAAAAAAGTGGGTGATCCAACTTGAGCCAATGGTAGACATGGAAAACAGAATAAACAGATATACAGTGCTCGCATTAGCAAACCATACTGGTCTGCAAGGGACCTAAAACTCCAGTTTACCAAGTATTCCTGCTGAGGAACAGGTGAAGAAACAATCCAGAGCTCTGCTCCCATTTAAGATACAGGAAGTTGTAAGAGAACATCTCTCTCAACCTAACAAGAAAAAGTTAAGTGCATCTATAAAATCGTAACATTTCTTGAGCTAATCAAAGAGAGCTGAGGTCATGAGGTAACCAAGTAAACTGAATTCTAAAGACTGACAAGTCCCTCCAAGGAGAGACAAGACATACAGACTGTGCGACCTTTCACAAAGCACAAGAGAAAAAGCTGGATGCCATAAAACCAGGTAAAAGGGAAACAGCTGAAATTTTAACGAATTCTTACAAAGCCAGTTGCGGCTTAGTATAACAGATCTCTGGGGGGGTCCAAACATCACTGCTGTCTGGACTGACTTTCGAGCTCCTTCCCATGAGGATTCTACCAGATGCTCATGAGAAAGACTGGGGGCAGAGAGGGAGACTGGAGAGCCCTCCACCTCCCCAAACTGACTTGAGATAAAGTCATGCCCACTTCCTGGACAATTCTCTCAAATAGTGCTTTTTAATCCACCAGGGGGAAGGGCAAGAAACCCTCCCTGCACCCCAGGATCCAGGCAAAGATCTACCATTTCTGAGGGTGGAGGAGAAGCAAAGACATTGTTGGCTGAATTGGGCATTGATACGATATAGAGGTCTGCTATATTAGAGGTCTCCTCTGGGGAGGAGCGGCCCGTGAAAAATTAGAGGTTAAAGCGTCTGCCTCCAATGCAGGAGACCCGGGTTCGATCCCTGGGTTGGGAAGATCCCCTGGAGAAGGAAATGGCAATCCACTCCAGTATTCTTGCCTGGAGAATCCCATGGATGGAGAAGCCTAGTAGGTTACAGTCCACGGGGTCGCAAAGAGTCGGACACGACTGA
This sequence comes from Aepyceros melampus, assembly GCA_006408695.1. NCBI lineage: Eukaryota > Metazoa > Chordata > Mammalia > Artiodactyla > Bovidae > Aepyceros > Aepyceros melampus. The sequence goes on from SJXQ01001235.1 coordinate 43,447, forward strand.
CTTCACCTCACCTCACCTCACCTCACCTCACCTGCCATAGAAGGTAGAGTTTGTGTGCCACAGAGGGTGGAAGTGCTGGAATGCTAAGAAAGCCCCACCACAGGACTAAGGGGACCAAGATATTCCCTGTCCCAAGCAACCGTGCACCTGGCTCCAAGTAGAAAATTACCGCAGTTTACCACTTGGGTAATAATAAAGGTAGGTTAAAAGTAAAAGAATAGGGGAAAAAACTACACAAGCATTATCAAAAGGAAGCTGAAGTGGATATCAGAACAAAAAGTATTACCAGGGATTAGGAGGGATGACACATAATGATAAAGAGGCCTATTCAAATCTAAACAGTCCTAACTGTATCTATAACCTAATAACAGAGCTTTAAAATATAAAAATAAATAATCTAAATAAAAGTAATTTAGTCTTTCCTTTCATTCCAACTAGTCATTTCTTTGTCCTTCCTTCATCCTTACTAGTCCAACTTTTATTACTCGTTACTCTATGGTAACCAGCTTTGAAAGCTAACGACTAATTTCAATATATGCCGTATTTTCATTGCAGCACTATTTGTGTTAGCAAAACAACTTAAATGTCCTATGACAAGTTGGCAGAGATTTTATTGCATTAGGGAAGAGGGAGGAGATGATATAAGAGGAGTTAAGTCCTACCAGAAAGAAGTAGAAGGCCTAAACCTCCCATATCAAAGTGTGAAGAGAAGAGAGGAAGAAGCAGATAGACATGTCATCTCCTCCCCTTCCTGCAACATTCTGAGGGCAGGGATGACGCATCAATCAGGGACAGACGTATCAGTCAAGAGACAGAAACCACTGCAGTAATTTGTACAGGGAAATTTTAATATAAAGAATTCACTAACAAAAAGTTGTTAACTAGTAAGAGGGCTTTCTAACTGTGTGTTCTTAAGAGTCCCTATGTGTCTATTTGGCATCGATTAACTACAGGGCCGAAGTACCCAGCCAAGCTGCTTACATCGGCCCCGTGATCCCGAGCCTTCACTCCAAACCACATCCTTATCCAGCTCTCACACACCCAGCTGGTACTTCCCCTGCCCTAAGTCACCCAGGGCCAAGGGAAAGCACACGAAGAAGGAACTAACAGCTTAGAAGAGCCTCCCTGCCACTCCAAAGATGAGGCTCAGACCCTGCACAGAGAGGTCCTGCTCCACTGCAGGAACACACAGCCAGCTGGGGGCAAGGACACCTGCCAGCGGGAGCAAAACAGAGGCCTCTGGACGTGGGCGTGCAGTGGGGAAACCTGTTGGGAGAGTGTGTGAATGGGTGGAGCCAGTCCCCAGTATGGCCTCTTGGGTGGTCTGGGAGGGATGCTGAGTGTCACTGGGCGTAGTCCACGAAAAGCCACGCCCCACTGAAAATCAACACACTGGAAATGGGGAAGGAAACCCCTTCTCCCTCGATGGCCTTGTGGGGTCCCTTCAACTCTGTCCCTCTACTGACAAAGCCTAACATGAAGCCAGCTGGCAAAGGAGAAATGCTTACAGAGTCCAGATCCCATGTCACAAAGCAGGGCAATGAAAAACAGATTTGGAGATGAAAAGCAACAAATGAGGACCTGGCACAGAGATGGGAGGGGAGGGCAGGCTAGCAGACGGAGGGGAAATACGGGCTTGTGCCCACTTGAAACTCGAGAGGGGACCACCTTGCAGGAGGCAACCTCCCATCCATACACAGGGACGGCCACAGAATAAAAGTGGGGAGCATGGCAGGATGAGACACAGGGAAAGTCTGAATCGAAGCACTCTGTGTGGGAAGAAAGGGACTCGGAAGTTCTCTTCTGTTTCAAGGAAAAAAAAAACCCAAGTCAAGGGCCATGTCATCTGCCATAGGGTAAATGCATTGAAAAGGCAGACAAGGCTAGTCAGCCAGGCCTGATGCAAACAAGGAATAAAACAGAAATGCAAGGTTGCCAAAAACACCTCTGGGGACGTCTGCACAAAGGGCTCAGGGACCAGACGGGACTAGATCAGCAAAGGCAGGGAACAGGGAGCCCGCCCTCATCACAAGACCTCATTATCCTCAAGCCACTCAGATGCCATTCTTTCCGGGGGAAGGGCGGGGGAGGGGGAGGAGGGAAATGTGGAAGCCTCGGAGCTTACCCAGAAGGTAATTTTTAAACTGAAAGGAAATCAGACCTTGTTAACTGGCTAACTAAAACACTTCTCCCCACTACAAGATGGCAATTTATAAGGAAGACAGATTGGTGATTTATAGAAAAAAAAAAGATTCTCGTATCTCTGTACAGTAGGTGGTAGTATATAAATCTATGACTCGTTTACATTACTGTATGTCTTTAAAAGAGAGGGAAAAACCAAAAAGAACACACTAACATATATGCATACGATATTAAACTTCATCACGTCTAAGACGCCACTGGGAGATACAGATTTACTTTATGTATCATTAAACCATGGCATTCTAATAGAATTATTATAAGATCCATCCGGATATTAGAGTTTTTCTTCTCAATTTTTAATTTTTTAACCATTTTTAAAAACTGGCATACAATTGATATATAAATTACAGGTGCACAATATTCACAATATCTAAAGGCTATACTCCATTTATAGTTATTATAAAATATCTGTTATAGAGCTTTTTAAGTGTGAAATAATGGACATTTCAACATTAAAGTAGCTCTGAAAAAACACAGGAGAAACTAGCAAGGTAGACCTTACTTTCTACCAAATGCCTTCCTTTGTTGCTTTCATTTTCTTACCGTGTGTACTTAAAAAAACACACATGCACAAAATTCCCTACTAGTCATCTTAAATTCTCTCCTTAAAAGACATCCTGGTCACTCTCAATTTGAGGGAAGAACTTAAATTTCTACCTAGACACATTCTAATTCCAACAAAACATGGGTTCCCAATTCACAGCTGTCTCAATTCCCATGTAGCCTGCTGCTCCACCTCTCTCATTTTGGCGGGTACCTTCCCGCTGCTTCACTGTACCATCAGAGCGCATCTCTGCAAGCTGGCCGAGTAAAGGATGCTCTCTCTACTGCAGGTGTGATGGCTGTCCCCATACAGAGGAGACAACCCCAGGCTCCATCTCATCTCAGCAGCTCTCTGTGGTTCATATAAAAGGAGGCCAGCAGCTGATTTAATATTCCACACAAGAGTTACACTTTGGGTGTTTATTTTCATCTTCACAGGAGTAAGGACCTTCCTAGGCCATCTGGTTCATCCTTAGCTCTTTTGAATGGTTCATCTTTAAAACATTCCTGTGAGTTGGGGAATTTTGCATACGGACTGCACGTTGAACAATGCTACTGGATCCATGCTGATTTTCTTCTGTGTGCCAATGGTGCTGCGTTGGTAGAAGACAGAGGGTCCTTATTCTTGGCTATCATCAGGCGTCTACAGCCAATTTCCAGGTGGCTGGGTAAAAAGGAGGTATTTGTATGTAAAGAGAGACGGAGAGGGTGTGGCAGTTGTTAACAGCTGATGAATCAAGGGGAGGGATAGACTGGTTGTTTTCTGCACTTATTATTCCAAGTTTTTACCGGTCTGAAAATTTTCATAATAAAAATTAAGAAAATAAAACAAATGTTCTTGATAAGTACAATCAATCCTTCTTAACATCTTCAGGAAAGGAAATTTCATGACTTCCCATGAAGCTAATACAGCTGCAGCATCTTAAGGGGATCTTGACCACCACTGCAGCAGCCACTAAATACAATTACCAAGGAGGTCTCTGCAGGCACCGTGCTAAGAGCTTTAGCTCATGGCCTCTCCTCATCCTCTCAATAATCCTTTGAGGTGGGTGCGTGTTATCACCATTCCTATCTCACGGGAGTCAGAGCCACAGCTTTCAAGGGGTAACCCAGTAACTATGAGATCCCACTCCAGTTACGGCAGAGTCAGGATTTCTGGGCAGAGAAACTCTGGGGCCCATACTCTATAACGTCTCTTCAAACTTGGATCAGGACTCATTCCTGGTCACGAAATCCACTAGTAAGGCATGGCCCAGCATTTTTCAACTTTTTGAAATGAAATAGAAAAATCACTGTGCAGGATGAAGAGGGTGTGTATTAATTCACAGATTTTCTTCAGACACACAGAGCGAATCGTACTAGAGTATATGTTCCCCACACAGGCTACAGCGTTTGAAAACCACCGCGTTATTCTATATTGCTGCTGTTTCTTTCATTTCCTGCCCAGAAGCCTCACTGTTTAGGAGACTAGAGAAAAAAAAGCAATGCAGATTTAGAGAGTTAAGAGGGAAAATTCCACTGGGAATTCTCTAATCTCAATATAAGCCAAAATAATATACTTTTAGTACACACTAATAGATAACAATGCAGCTGGCAAATTTGCTAATATAAAAGACATTTTCAAGTAGGAATCTGGATAATCCCCTTGATGTTTGTTACAGTGAGATGTTATCTGCCATTCTATTAAAAGATACCAATTTAAAATTCCGGCTGAAATAGTACATATAAATACAGTCAGTTGTTAAATGAAAATTCTTCTCTGGTGATTCTTCTCCACTGAAAATCCCATTGCATGTCAACACGACTGAGGTCAAGAATGATGAGTGAAAACTACAATGAGAAGTCCAAGGTGAGGCGTGTCTGTGTCTGTGTCTGTGTTGCTGGCAGTGCAGGACAGCGCAAATGAGTGGTAGAGAATTATATCAACAGCGTCTCCCCAAACCAAGTACCCACCTTTTTCAAAAGGTTAAATGAGAAAAGTGAAGGGGGAAAAAAATTCCAAATGTGTTGAAGGACTACCATTTAAAGAGGGTTATCTGTGAATCAGTCTTACCAGCACCAAATGAAGTCACAGGAAGAAAGTGCTATGTCTTTAACTGCACAGCTATTTTTCATTCCGAGTCTCTGTTTCAGGCCATCGCTGCTCCCTTGGGACTGTACTGACTCACTGCAGCTTCGGAATGGCGCAAGTAAACAGACTGCGGATATACCCCGGCAAAGGCTGTCTGGGGAGCCAACAGATCCATCAGGCACCCATTCGCACAACAACTGCTAGGACTGGGCAGGTGACGAGAATGCTCTGCTTCTCATCTTCAATTTCATCACGGTCTGAAAACTTTCTTCAACTGGTAAAAGACCCTGACCACTTTTTCCACATCTTTTCTTAGCTTGCCTGTCCTCTTCGGGACCTCAGATCCACCTTCTCTACCCATCTGGAGTCCGGTCTACTTTCTTGGGCTTACTTGGTTATGTAGTAAGAGGAGAATGAAAACGAGAAATCCAGGGCAAATTTCTCCAGTTCTGGGTCTCTTACACATCTCCAGTTCCCTCCTCTAATCTTTTTTTTTGTGGGGAGTGGGAGGGCAACTTCAATTATCCATGCTCTCCTGCCCCATTATTAGAAAAAACTGAGAGCTGGCTGTAACTCAATATTCCTTCCAGTGCTAACAGAGACAGCAGCGAATGGTTCCCCTCAACTCCTGCATCAGTCCCCATCTGCATCCAGCAACCATGGGCAGAGTGGGAAACGGGGAGGACTGGCCGTGGCAGACCTCCACGCGGCCATTCAAAATCGAAAAGCAGCAGCCCACGGCACGCGCCAGGCTTCGTGCAGGCACTGGAGATGGAGCAGGCAGGCCCCGACAGCCATGGGCCATCCCTGCACAGAGCTGACAGTCTAGTGAAGGAGGGAGGCTTTAAATGACTGTCACACTAATAGGGCTCATCGTGAGCATGGAGAAGTGCTAACAAGGACAACACAGGTGCTAGACAATCTGGCTGTGAGTGCAGAGGCCTCATTGAAAGTGACAGGTAAAATGAGACCTGGAGAAAGAGGCGATGTTTGCCAAGGAGAGGAGAGGGTGGGATATGAGAAATGGGGGGAACAGTTCACCTGGAAATAGCAGGGACAAAGGCCTGAGGCAAGGAAGGGCTCACTACAAGAATCAATATAAGGTGAACAGAGTCCAAGCCTGAAGCTTCAAGGGGCTTCATCCGGAGACCAGTCACATCGACAGTCCCAATCGCCGCCAATGTGGCAAAGGCAAATAAGGCTACAGCTGCCTGGCCTGAAAGCCAGGTAAGTTCAGGGTCACCTGGCTCAGCACATTTCCTAACTGCCCTACTGCTTCCTTCCCAAAACACATGACCAAAAGGCAGAAACTGAACCAACATAAAATGTGTGTGCTTTAAAAAAAAAAGAAAAAAAAAGTAGTTTACATTTGGGGCTGACCATTTTCACACAGTGTTCTTTCTGAGAACACTCAAATTATAACAGGTATCCGTGGTGCCAGAAAGCAGAGTGGGGTCTATTAATACAACAGCTGAGCAGCTGTAAATAATAAAACCTCGAGTAATCAAGCTAAATGTCAGGCTTTGCCTGCAGTATCTCTCAAAATTAAACGCAACTGTATCATATTTCTATTTTATCCTTACAACATGGGCGGCGATAGTGGTAAAGAATCTACCTGCCAATGCAGGACACACAAGAGACACGGGTTCGATCCCTGGGTCAGGAAGATCCCCTGGAGTAGGAGGTGGCAACCCACTCCAGTATTCTTGCCTGGAAAATTCCATGGACAGAGGAGCCTTGCGGGCACATTAGCTACCTAAAGTATCAGAAGTATGACAGTGTTTTAAAGAGAAGCTCCTCAAGTAACAGATTACTCACATGCTCTATATTGCTGGGTGCTTAGTTGAGGCACCCAACTAAGATAGTTCACCATCAAATGCACCACTTTGAACTCACTTCTCTGTATAAATGTATACGCTCCCCCTCCCAAGCATAAAGGGATAAACAGTACAAGTCCCTTTTGGGATTTACTATTGGGGACTAACGTCTTTAACATATCTCAAGACTTTACAGGACTTTGTATCAGAGGTGAAATTGTACCCCATTATGCCATAAGTCAGCAGGCTCTAACATAAAGTAAAAAATGGCGGAGGGCAGCAAAGAGGCAGCGGAGGATGGAATTTTTATAGTAAACAGCTTTGCCATTGTGAATAATGACTGTTACTAAAATGTGCGGCTGCTTTTCCAGTATCTCCCTCTTTCTCCCTCTGTTGATCTCCGTTGCCATAACTACCACTTGAATCATCTTAACAACTGCAGACACATCTCCAGTGCTGGTACTGCCGCGCTCTCTCTCCAGCTCGGCTTTCGTTCACCTGGCAGCTGCTTAGACCGGAGGCTGCTAACACATCACACGAGGGGCTGTTTTGTGAACAAGTAGTTAGGAAAATTCCTAAGTCCTAGTTCTCAATATATGGTAATATTTAAATCTCAATCATAATTTTTGATCAACTAGAAAGTTTTTTCTTCCCTAATTGCCACAAACTTTTTAATTTTCAAGGAGAAAATGACAAATTTTCAAAATATAAGAAACCTCTAAAAAATTCTAAGCTCTATATTTGGCTTCACGGTCTATGCTTTCCTCTATCTGCAGTCATCCATCATCATCAACGGTGGGAAAATAACGACTGGGTTTCTGGGGAAAGATGATGGGCTGAGCACATGTGCCTAACCCCTCTCCTGACGGCGGCCCCTTTAAGTTACGGTAAAGGAGTTTTAAAGGAAGTGTAAACCCACGACAAGGAAGAGAAAAGATAGGGGGGTTGTCATCAGACTAGAAGTTCTAACTAAATTTTTCTAGAATCTGAAAGTGGATGGGTACACGCTGCCTGGTGAAGCAGAGCAGAGGAAATCACCGCTGCGCAGTCTTGAAAGAGGAGAGTGGCTAAGAGGGAGGCCATGTGCTGGGAGAACTCCGAGCACTGAGATGGCAAGCAGAACGTAGGGTGAAGTGACACAGGGAGTGAAAACTGAGGGATGCAAGCCTGAGCATGAGACGACCCACAGCCGAAACCCACACCTGGCCCACCTCTGCACCCCTGGACATTCACCCCACCAGCAAGGAGGAGTCTGCTCCAAAGGAGTCTGCAGAGCACAAATGCAGCCCATTGACGCCCCGATGTCACATAAGCCACCGGAGAAGGTTTCTTAACTCCCCTACTCACCCACACACAACACACTCAACCTCCCGATTCCCACTTTTCTATGGACAACAAGGATCACTGGACTCTTGAGGAAAGCCTAGAGCATCACAGAAAGAGATCAAGACAAACAGATTAACCCTGAAGGGAACAGATAATTTAGGGGAAGAAAAAAATTTAAAGCACCAAAACACAAGACCCTACAATTCCTCTAATTCATACCCTCAGAGAGTCTCGTAAGGATTACATGTTGAGAAATCAAGAATGTCATGCTAGGGAAAAGATTTTTAAAATTAAAGAAGAAACCCTCTGGTAGTTAAAAACAGGACTGCCGAAGTTAAAAAAATAATAATAAATGAGGGCTTCCCTGGTGGCTCGGTGGTAAAGAAGCTGCTTGCAAAATGCAGGAGACACATGTTCGATCCCTGATCCGGGAAGACCCCACATGCTGAGGAGGAGCAGCTAAGCCCGTCCTCTAGAGTCCGGGAGCTGCAACCACTGAGCCCACGAGAAAAAAGCCGACCTCGCTCACTACAACTAGAGAAAGCCTGTGCACCAATGAAGTCAAAAAATAACCAACTACATAAATAAAAATTCTTAAAAAAATAGAATGAAAAGTAGGGACTTCCCTGGGGGTCCAGTGGCCACACTCCCAATGGAGGTTTGACCCCTGGTGGGAGAGCCAGATCCCACATGCCACAACTAAGACCTGGGGCTGCCTAATTAATTATTGACTTTTTTTTTTAAAGCATGAGAGGTAGTCAAGGAAATTTCCCAAAACCCTAGAAAAAAGGCAAAGTCCAGGAGGGCAAATATGAAATTAATACAAGAGCCCCTGTAGTAAACACGACCCTGATTCACGGCTTCCGTGGTGGTCTGCACTCTCCCTACTCTGCCCAGCCCCTCTGGGGCTTTCTCCTGTGTGATACCATCCTGGCCACCAGGGTGCCTGGATATCAGCTACCACAACTTGTCAACTGAGGTTCACTTAGAGCTCACCTGATTCAAATTTCACAGAGGCCACCGAGAGCAGACTGACCCCTCAGGTTTAACTCCTATATCTCACAGTGGCTATACATAGTCTCTCTTGCATTGCAGACATCTGTTCTACCTTTTGGGGTCCTTTTCCCTTTTTCCTTAAAGAATAAAAGTTTCTTTGCGAGAGTCTGCTGCAGGTCAAAGCTCAGTTTTCATTTATCTGAAACCGTTATTCCCTGATTATTAAAAAATTATATTTTAGCTAAGTTTAAGAGTCTCGGTTTGGCAATCATGTTCTCTCAGCCCTTTTAAATCACTACTCCACTATCTTCTGGTTTCCACTGCTGCTGCAGAGAAGTCTCCCTGGGAGGCAATCTATTTTCTTTTTGACTACTTTAAGATCATCTTTATGCCTTTGGTGGTATATTATACTAATTTGTCTCGATAATGCTTTTTCTAATTTTAATTCTACTTGGGATTTACTCTGACTCTTAAATCTAAATATTTCTAGGTTTCAGTATTTTTGGAAATTTTTAGCATCATTTTCTCAAATACTGCCTTTTCCCCACTCTCTTTTATCTTTTTCCGCCTCGCTATTTATTTTAAATTATCTCATTCTGTTTCTTTAGATTTAATTTTCACAGTTTTCATCTTTGTCTTTCTATACTGTATTCTATGGAGTTTCTCCAGCTTTATTCCCAGTTTACAAAAACTCTCTTTAGCTGTGTCTAACGCATTAACTCATCCACTAAGGTTTAATTTCACTGATTACGTATCTCTGCTTTCAATTCTTCCAGATCTTTCTTCATAGAAAGATAATATAATAATTCTAATATCTAAAGCTCCACACTAGTTCTGCTTTTTTTTCTCTCTTTGCACTCATAGTTGCTTATTTCCTCATGTTTTTAAATTGAGGATTATGAGCTCATGTTTGCAGAGGCTTTATCTGTGGGAATCCTGGGCTAAGGCTAGAATAAAGGCAGCTATATCCAAAGAGGATATGTATTGACTGCTGCCAGTATCCGAGAACTCTATGAACCCAGGATCTCTTTAAGATAATTTCTCTTTTTGGAATTCACCAGACTACATAGGTCAGGTAAATTCAAACAAAGTCCAAGAGAAGGCAGGCCTAGGGTAAAAACTACCCAAGGAGAATCCCACCACCGCCACACACCCCCAGTCCCAGCAATTCAAAGCACAGGCCAAATCAGACAAGTTTAAAAAAAAAAAAGAAAATTCGCCAACGGGCTTATTTTTTCATTCTACCATTTTGCTAGAGATATAGGTAGCAATTCAATACTCCTAGGACTTCCCTGGTGGCTCAGAGGTTAAAGCGTCTGCCTCCAATGCGGGAGACCCAGGTTCGATCCCTGGGTTGGGAAGATCCCCTGGAGAAGGAAATGGCAACCCACTCCAGTATTCTTGCTTGGAGAATCTCATGGACTGAGGAGCCTGGTGAGCTGCAGTCCATGGGGTCACAAAGAGTCGGACACGACTGAGTGACTTTACTTACTTACTTTTTCAATACTCCTAACTTTATAAGGTAGTCTCGGTTCCACCTGCTTGTTTAACACAAGCTCCAGACTTTTTCTCCTATCCCCCAAAGCCTTTAAAATCCAGGTCTCAAAGACACCCACCATATGAGTGAACCACTCCACCTACAGCTATATACCAAAGGGAAATAAAGCATATGTCCACACAGACTTGCTCACAAATGTTCTGGCAGCTTTATTTGTAACAGCCCCAAAATGGAGACAACCCGAATGTCCAATAACAGGTGAGCAGATAAACGCAGTACCGCATGTCCAGACAGAGAGTCGGATTTAGCAATAAAAACGGACAAACTACTGATACACACAACAATACAGGTGACTCTCAAAACAGATAAGAGTATTAGGATATGACTGTAGTTTCTAGAATTTTATACAGATGAAAACTAACACATGGGAATAGAAAACAGGGAAATGGCTGACAGGAGACGGGGCAGTGTAGACGTGGAAAGGCTACAGGAGGTCATAAGAAAACCTAATGACTGATATTTCCATCATTTTAATTATGGTGATGATTTCATGGGTGTATACATACGTCATAATTTATCAGATCGTACATTTTAAATATTTGTAGTTGCAAAGAAATAGAGGAAAACAACAGAATGGGAAAGACTAGGGATCTCTTCAAGAAAATTAGAGATACCAAGGGAACATTTCATGCAAAGATGGGCTCGATAAAGGATAGAAATGGTCTGGACCTAACAGAAGCAGAAGATATTAAGAAGAAGTGGCAAGAATACACAGAAGAACTGTACAAAAAAGATCTTCACGACCAAGATAATCACCATGGTGTGATCACTCACCTAGAGCCAGACATCCTGGAATGTGAAGTCAAGTGGGCCTTAGGAAGCATCACTATGAACAAAGCTAGTGGAGGTGATGGAATTGCAGTGGAGCTGTTTCAAATCCTGGAAGATGATGCTGTGAAAGTGCTGCACTCATTATGCCAGCAAATTTGGAAAACTCAGCAGTGGCCACAGGACTGGAAAAGGTCAGTTTTCATTCCAATTCCAAAGAAAAGCAATGTAAAAGAATGCTCAAACTACCGCACAATTGCACTCATCTCACATAGAAATGGTCTGGACCTAACAGAAGCAGAAGATATTAAGAAGAAGTGGCAAGAATACACAGAAGAACTGTACAAAAAAGATCTTCACGACCAAGATAATCACCATGGTGTGATCACTCACCTAGAGCCAGACATCCTGGAATGTGAAGTCAAGTGGGCCTTAGGAAGCATCACTATGAACAAAGCTAGTGGAGGTGATGGAATTGCAGTGGAGCTGTTTCAAATCCTGGAAGATGATGCTGTGAAAGTGCTGCACTCATTATGCCAGCAAATTTGGAAAACTCAGCAGTGGCCACAGGACTGGAAAAGGTCAGTTTTCATTCCAATTCCAAAGAAAAGCAATGTAAAAGAATGCTCAAACTACCGCACAATTGCACTCATCTCACACACTAGTAAAGTAATGCTCAGAGTTCTCCAAGCCAGACTTCAGCAATACGTGAACCGTGAACTTCCAGATGTTCAGGCTGGTTTTAGAAAAGGCAGAGGAACCAGAGATCAAATTGCCAACATCCGCTGGATCATGGAAAAAGCAAGAGAGTTCCAGAAAAACACCTATTTCTGCTTTGTTGGCTATGCCAAAGCCTTTAACTGTGGAAAATTCTGAAAGAGATGGGAATACCAGACCACCTGACCTGCCTCTTGAGAAACCTATATGCAGGTCAGGAAGCAACAGTTAGAACTGGTCATGGAACAACAGACTGGTTCCAAATCAGGAAAGGAGTGTGTCAAGGCTGTATATTGTCACCGTGCTTATTTAACTTATATGCAGAGTACATCATGAGAAATGCTGGACTGGAAGAAACACAAGCTGGAATCAAGATTGCCGGGAAAAATATCAATAACCTCAGATATGCAGATGACACCACCCTTATGGCAGAAGGTGAGGAGGAACTAAAAATCCTCTTGATGGAAGTGAGAGAGGAGAGTGAAAAGTTGGCTTAAAGCTCAACATTCAGAAAACTAAGATCATAGCATCTGGTCCCATCACTTCATGGGAAATAGATGGGAAAACAGTGGAAACAGTGTCAGACTTTATTTTGGGGGGCTTCAAAATCACTGCAGATGCTGATTGCAGCCATGAAATTAAAACATGTTTACTCCTTGGAAAGAAAGTTATGACCAACATAGACAGCATATTGAAAAGCAGAGACATTACTTTGCCAACAAAGGTCCGTCTAGTCAAGGCTATGGTTTTTCCAGTGGTCATGTATGGATGTGAGAGTTGGACTGTGAAGAAAGCTGAGCGCCGAAGAATTGATGCTTTTGAACTGTGGTGTTGCAGAAGACTCTTGAGAGTCCCTTGGACTGCAAGGAGATCCAACCAGTCCATCCTGAAGGAGATCAGTCCTGGGTATTCTTTGGAAGGAATAATGCTAAAGCTGAAAATCCAATACTTTGGCCACCTCAAGCAAAGAGTTGACTCATTAGAAAAGCCTCTGATGCTGGGAGGGAATGGGGGCAGGAGGAGAAGGGGATGACAGAGGATGAGACGGCTGGATGGCATCACCGACTCGATGGACATGAGTCTGAGTGAACTCCGGGAGTTGGTGATGGACAGGGAGGCCTGGCGTGCTACAATTCGTGGAGTCACAAAGAGTAGGACACGACTGAGCGACTGAACTGAACTGATAGGTCAATTATACCTCAATAAAACTATCTGGGGGGCAGGTGGTGTGTGAAAAGGCCTCTTGGTTACTGAAAACAGTAGATGACGCCAAGACAGCTGTGGTTTCACCTTGAGTCTCTAATTTTCAGTTTGTCCATTACTTTTTAGGCCTTGAGGAGTTCCCCCTTTTCTTGCAAGTTACTAAAAGATGTTATCTATTTAAGCATTGTGTCTAAGCATTTTTATCAGGTGGATTTTAGAACAGTTAACCTGTCACGTCACCAGTGAAAGTCTCCCTTGTATCTGTGCTTGCAGGCGATGCTAAATTTCCCTCAAGTCCTCTGACATTATGCCGTCCCATCCCAGATCCTTCAACAATAAAACCCGGAGGGCGAGCAGAGTTGGTTCACAACCTAATCCTTACGGGCCTTTTATTTTCCTTTCCTCGGGCTCTTGACATGAACTCTGCCCAGAAGCCGTGTCTTCGTCCTGTACCCTTAACTCCTTTCAACCTTCGTACCTGGGCTGTAGTGAAATCCCACCTCTTTACTCCTGGCCTCCGCATATGCCCCAAAGCTCCCTCTCCTCATCTCCCCCCACCAAATAATCCCACTCCCAAATCTCTCCCTGAGCATAGGTCAGGGAGTGAGTGGCAGGCTCTCCTTCCTCTCAACCACTGTAATTCTTCTCACCTACACTCTTAATGGGAACTAAATCACGCCTAGCATTTGAAATGCTTGGGTGTTTCATCTTCTCAACTTGGTTCCTGAAAATTAGGACCACCTTTGAATCTCCCACAGCTCTAGCACAATGCCTTGTGCTCCTGTAACCAAACAATAAATACCTGGCAAATGAATCACCGAACATACTCGGGAATGAAAATCCTTAAGGGCAAATTATTACAATGGAAGATATCTCCCAAAGGTGGAGAAGGGCCGACCGTGTGCCTGAGTCCGACTCTTTGCGACCCCATGGACTGTAGCTCGCTAGGCTCCTCTGTCCATGGAATTCTCCAGGCAAGAAATACTGGAGTGGGTTGCATTTCCTCCTCCAGGAGATCCCCCTGACCCAGGGGTCGAACCCGAGTCTCCGGCATCTCCTGCATTGGCAGGAGGATTCTTTATCACTGTGCCGCCTGGGAAGCCCAACCAGCCTGACATTCTGATACAAATCACTTAAATCCAGACAGTCACAGCAAGAACTGTCTGAAGTATCCGTTTCAAATCTATAGGGCATGTACATTTTGCTTCAAGAGAATCACAACTAAAATGTTAAAAGTGACTCCCTAGAGTAATTATCAGGCAGCATTTTTAATACCAATTTTTGAAGGAGAAATATCGATGGTATTTTCTTTACAGATTTTTTTTTTTCCCTCATAGGCACACACACTTCTGAGTGAAGATGTCTGCAGCATTTCAAAACTCTAGCACTGGTTAATGTGCCATGAATATGTCACAGTGCTTAAGGAAGAACAAATGTTCCTGCATCCTGACATCCGCATGATTTGTTGAGCCAACAGAATGAGAGGGCTCTGGGTTTGTCCCCTCGAGCTCAAAGCACAAATGTATAGAACACAAACTGGCATTCCAGCTGCCCGCACTCCACTCCACGCCCAAGCCTCTAGTTTCTCCCAATCTCACTTTTTAAGGGAGTGCCACCATGCGGTGACTGACTTTAGCACACTTCTAACAGACGCCACTACGGTGCGCTATGTGCTCGAGAACAGGCGGGGAGGGCCACACTTTATAGGGTATCTTATAACAGATTACTTTCACAAATGATCAGACTTTAATATAAGTCTAATAAGATATTCTCTGTCCTTTTCAGGAGGGTTCAGGTTGGGACCCTGATTCCATGTTAGTGAGACCCAGAGTTGATAATCCCCACGGCAACTGTAACCGGGGCAGGGCTGAGAGGTGGGGCAGGAACATTGCTAGGCCCTGCAATCCTGGCCTCCTGCCTCACTGTCCCAACCCCGCAGCTCTTCTGTATAAGATGCAGGTTGTTTGGCAACTTTCAATTTTATTTATTTATTTAACAAATACGTATATGGCACTCACCATGTGCCTACGACTGTTCTCAGCACTTTATAAATATTTGTAAAGCAATATTTAGAGCAGTGCCTGGCACACAGTAAACACTACATGTGTCAAATAAACAAAAAATTAAAATCTCCAAATAATTTGTATTTAATGCAGCTCTTCTCCTCTGAGGAGTCTGAAGTAACAGCCTATATTATAAAATCTCAGCAATCTTCTAGGGTTGTTTTTTTTTTAAAGGATGCAAAATTCATAGAAATTAACTAAGAGCAAAAGCCAGAAGTCTGTGCTCTAAAAGGCTGGAGCACTGTCCTTCAACTGGTGACTGGATACACGAGCAGTAACTCGTCCACACAAAGGGATACCACTCAGAGACAAAAAGGGAGGGACTCGCATAACATTCAACACCGAGAATGACTCACGACGCGTGACGCTAAGTGAAAGAAGCCAGACTCCAAAGGCCATATACCATATGACTGCTATATGATGCCCTGTACATATAAGGACAGAAAACTCACCGTGGTTGCCGGGAGCTGAGGAGGGAGCCGGGCAGGGACGCCGCCACAGGAGCAGCGCTTGGGGATGTGGGGATGAGGGCAGGGCTCTGGGTCTTGAATGAGGTGGCAATTTCACATCTGCACGCCTTCGTCACAGTCCACAGAACTGTGCCCTGAGGAGTAAGTGTTATACTATATGGAAATTATACCTCAATAAACCTGACTAGGTCCACAGTTTAGCTTTCCAAATTAAAGACTGGTTGTATTTTAAGAAGCGAAAGAAGTTGCATTCTAGAAAAGTTAAACGAAAACTGGTCAGATTTTTTTTTTCTGTCACTGACCTCTATCCTTTATTAACTTTATAACCACCCTTCATAAAAGCTGCAGTTTGCTGAGCTACCTATGTAACAAGCACTATACTGTTTCTTCCCCTTTACTGCTTCCTCTTCTGTGTCAACTTCAGATACATGTGAAATAACGAGGGAAAAATGCCCCTTCCCTTCTCCATAGCATACTCCCGCACCCACTCCACTCCCAGGACATAACCACCATCAACAGACTTTTTTCTACACACATTCAGACCCACACTTTTCCCTGTGGTATGAATGGGACTGTATTCCATATTACACTTGCTTTTCTACTGAATGCTTTGACCGTCTCTCCGTGTCTATGTAAAGCTGCCTCAATCTCTTTAACAGCTGCAGAATGTTACCCAGAACCACGGCCATAATTTATTTAGCCATTCCCTAATAACGTGTACCTAACTCCTTCCAAATGCTCTAAGGCAGTTCCTCGTAGAGAGTTTAATTCTCCCAATGACCCAACAACGAGAGGGCCTATTAAAGGTAAGGACCCCAGGGCTCTGGGAAGACGCACTAAGTCCTTCCTTCCCCAAACCCTGCTCTGAGCCAGGAACACAGCAGTGGCCACCTCCCAAGTCACCACCCTTCTTCTTCACCAGCTGTAACCAGCAACAGGCCCCTCAGCCTCCCGCCTGGTACAAGTCAGGGCTGACGCGAGAGAGGCTCTGGCGGCCCCCAGAGGGACTCTCGGCCTGGACTGGGTGCAGAGTGACCGCCGGGCGAGGCCTTCCCATTCCTGATACTTGGTGCAGCCTTTCCTCCATCCCCATCAGACGGAGGACACACAGCGAGAGTCGTCGCGGACTCTATCCCAGAGCGGCTTTGCTCCCAAAACGGAAGCCGTCCGCCTGCTGCTGCTACCTGCTGGCTGACACCAAGCCTCCCAGGGAGGGGTACGCTCGGCAAATCATAAGGCAGTTCACAGGTTCACCAATGAGGCCGCCGAGCACACCTTTCTCTCAGCGAGGAAGCAGAAAAAGAGGCGGCTGTGGGCTCTGACAGTTGTGCATGTGAACGAGGGGCACAGGGAAAGATCCCCATGTTAAGAGATGCAACGGAGAGAAGCAGTGGCTCAGTGCCAGCGGACAGCCACAAGCAAAATGCAGGGTCTGGGCGTAAAATCTCACAGTTAAAAAAAAAAAGGCATTATGGGAGTTTAATAAATGTATCTCAGAGCAGAAGAGCATCAGAACCTCCGGGCACTCCACATACTCCGTGTCCCCACGTCCTGCTCTTCCTGGCTCCAGCAAGGATTGACGCACAGCTGATCATCTTTCACTTAGACCCTGGCCCACTCCTCTGGCCCAATTAATTTTGAAGCATATATCTGATACTATTAAAAAAAAAAGGCATTATGGGAGTTTAATAAATGTATCTCAGAGCAGAAGAGCATCAGAACCTCCGGGCACTCCACATACTCCGTGTCCCCACGTCCTGCTCTTCCTGGCTCCAGCAAGGATTGACGCACAGCTGATCATCTTTCACTTAGACCCTGGCCCACTCCTCTGGCCCAATTAATTTTGAAGCATATATCTGATACTATATAATTTCATTCATAAATATCTTAATATGTGCTTCTAGAAGATAAAATCTAATTTATAAACATAATGATCCTTTTGGTTATAAGACCTAAAAATTAACAGTAAATCTTAAATATCATCCAATATTCAGTTAAAGTTCAAATTTCCCCAATCAGCTCATAAATGCATTTCCACCACTCCAATTTTTATAGTTTGCTTGAGTTCAGTCAATCTAATCACACTAGGATCACAGCTTTGTCTAACTCAATGAAACCAAGCCATGCCTGCAGGGCAACCCAAGATGGGAGGGTCATGGTGGAGAGGTCTGACAGAATGTGGTCCACTGAAGAAGGAAATGGCAAGCCACTTCAGTATTCTTGCCTTGAGAACCCCATGAACAGTATGAAAAGGCAAAATGATAGGATAGCAAAAGAGAAACTCCCCAGGTCATTAGGTGCCCAATATGCTACTGGAGATCAGTGGAGAAATAACTCCAGACAGAATGAAGGGATAGAGCCAAAGCAAAAACAATACCCAGTTATGGATGTGACTGGTGATAGAAGCAAGATCCAATGCTGTAAAGAGCAGTATTGCATAGGAACCTGGAATGTCAGGTCCATGAATCAAGGCAAATTGGAAGTGGTCAAACAAGAGATGGCAAGGGTGAACGTCGACATTCTAGGAATCAGCGAACTAAAATGGACTGGAATGGGTGAATTTAACTCAGATGACCATTATATCTACTACTGCGGGCAGGAACCCTCAGAAGAAATGGAGTAGCCATCATGGTCAACAAAAGAGTCCGAAATGCAGTACTTGGATGCAATCTCAAAACGACAGAATGATCTCTGTTCGTTTCCAAGGCAAACCATTCAATATCACAATTATCCAAATCTATGCCCCAACCAGTAATGCTGAAGAAGCTGAAGTTGAACGGTTTTATGAAGACCTACAAGACCTTTTAGAACTAACACCCAAAAAAGATGTCCTTTTCATTATAGAGGACTGGAATGCAAAAGTAGGAAGTCAAGAAACACCTGGAGTAACAGGCAAATTTGGCCTTGGAATGCAGAATGAAGCAGGCCAAAGACTGATAGAGTTTTGCCAAGAAAATGCACTGGTCATAGCAAACACCCTCTTCCAACAACACAAGAGAAGACTCTACACATGGACATCACCAGATGGTCAACACCGAAATCAGATTGATTATATTCTTTGCAGCCGAAGATGGAGAAGCTCTATACAGTCAACAAAGACAAGACCGGGAGCTGACTGTGGCTCAGATCATGAACTCCTGATTGCCAAATTCAGACTTAAATTGAAGAAAGTGGGCAACACCACTAGACCATTCAGGTATGACCTAAATCGAATCCCTTATGATTATGAGGGGCCGTGGAAAAACAAAAGCTATCTCAAAGAGATCTGTGGATATTAAGTTTTTTTCAAGTGGCCTGAACACCAAAAGATAATTCATAGAACCTCCACAAAGTTTTAAAGAAATTATACTGGCAGAAATGCTACTGTTGCTATTGTTGTTCAGTAGCTCAGTCCTGTCTGACTCTGCAACCCCGTGGACTGTAGCACACCAGGCTCCTCTGTCCTTACTATTTTCTGGAGTTTGCTTAAATTCATGTGCATTGAATTAGTGATATTATCTAACCATCTCATCCTCTGCTGCCCCTTTCTCCTCTCTCCTTCAGTCTTTCCTATCATCAGGCCTTTTCCAGTGAGTCGGCTCTTATTGTTAAGTAGCCAAAGTACTGGAGGTTCAGCTTCAGCAGTGTCCTTCCAAAGAATATTCCAGGTTGATTTCCTTTAGGATTGACTGGTTTGATTTCCTTGCAGTCCAAGGGACTCTCAAGAGTCTTCTCCAAAGAAATGAAAGGAATCAGTTCTTTGAAAAACCATAGCTTTGATTATACAGACCTTTGTCAGTAAAGGAATGTCTCTGGTTTTTAATATGCTATCTAGGTTTGCCACAGCTTTTCTTTCAGGGAGTGTCTTTTTCAAGTGTCTTTTATTTTCATGGCTGCAGTCACCATCCGCAGTGATTTTGGAGCCCAAGAAAATACAGTTTGTCACTGTTTCCATTGTTTCCCCATCTGTTTTCCATGACATGATGGGACCAGTTGCTATGATCTTAGTTTTTTGAATGTTGAGTTCTAAGTCAGCTTTTTCACTCTCCTCTTTCATTTTCATCAAGAGGCTCTTTAATTCCTCTTCACTTTCTGCCATAAGGGCAGTCTGCATATCTGGGGTTTTGATATTTCTCCCTGCAGTCTTGATTCCAGCTTTGCTTCATCCAGCCTGGCATCTCACAGGATGTACTCTTCACATATGCTAAATAAGCAAGGTGACAATATACAGCCTTGACATACTCCTTTCCCAATTTGGAATCAGTTCATTGTTCCAATCTTGGTTCTAACTGTTACTTCTTGACCTACATACAGATTTCTCAGGAGGCAGGTAAGGTGGTCTGGTATTCCCATCTCTTTAATAATTTCCCACAGTTTGTTGTGATCCATACAGTGAAGGGCTTTACTATAGTCAATAAAAGCAGATGTTTTCTAGGATTCTCTTGTGTTTTTCTGGAAGTCTCCTTAGTAAACCAAAACAGAAGAAAAATATTTTGTGTGATTGATTGGAATTAATTAGATGGAGTGAGTACACAGTGATTTTAGACTTCATCTCATTATGTCATAATAGGGGTGGTTTTACACTGTTCCTGGACCATAGCTCCTTGTCACTGTCTCAGTATTTGCAATGCCTGCTGAAAGGACCTGAACATGGTCATGACAAGGTTAATCTTCCTTCTCTCTATATTGTCCTTCAGTGGACTGACAGTGTTTTCCCTCTGCTATTTTCATTTACTCTGCTTCCAAGGCTTAACATATTTCCCTATTGATAAAACATTCTTCTTTTAAACCTGTCAGTAAAATCAATCAGGCTACCTTGGAAACATTGGTATCTGAGATCTTTCTGTATTCTTAAAATGCATTTGCACTTTTATTTTTCTTTATGTTTTGCATACTACACTAATACTTCCAAAGCTTTCATTCCATGGCTGTCCATAAAGTTGTACTACACTAGGGAATGATCCATATATCTGTGATCCACAGTGTTTATGAAGCATTCTGTACTTTTAAATATTAATTCAGATGCAATGTCATAACATGTTGAAATTTTTTCCTAGTAGCTTGACATTCTGTAATTTTTCTGGCAAACCTGTGTTCACATATTGTTCCTTGTTTCTTTCTTAATCAAGTTAACAATTGCTACATTTATGATACTGGTGTGTTGTACTCTTCGAAATTGCCTCACTTCATTGTGATTTTGTCATATTAGCAGTGAAATTTTATTTTCCAAATCCATTTGTTTACAAGCATTGGGAATCCAATTTCCTGTAGATATTAAAAAGAGGGATTTATTGTTTTTGTAACCAAAGGCATGATCCTGGGCCTCAGATTCTGTCATTGCAATGCTGGATAGTTCTGTCCTTTGATTTCATTGTTCTCATTTGCTGATATTATTGATGATTTCATTCATGTAGCTTTGGAAGATAATTCTAAATTGTCCCAAGTTACATCATCTTTATGGCCTCATATCTCAAAGGAAGAATGATGTTATTGCTCCCTCCATGCATACATACTCAAAGTTTTGTAACTTGCTCTTATCTTTTTTTTTTCCTCTTGTCTTTGAGCTAATTTTTTTTTTTTTTTGACTAGTAGAATGGAGTGCTTTAATTAGCCTATGTATTAATAGACTGCTTATGAAGGCAAACTATGAGAACCACTTCAGGATCCATGTAATAGAAAGGAGTGGTATCCCAAGGCAGACTGGACTTTTAGCTGATGAACAGCAAATGACACTCTGGGAGTGATATTAACAGACAGTCTCATATTTACATACACGTGCTGTGTCCTATAATGATTACAAAGGCACTTATGATTTCAGCTTTTGTTCTTTGTACATGTGATATGTATAAAGTAATTGTGAAAGCATTTGAAAACATATGTGACCAAAACAAAGTTCAATTATAGGGACTGGCAAACTATAGCTCATGGGCCAGACATAACTCTTTGCCTGTTTTAGTGAGTAAAGTCATATTGGAACATGGCCACACCCATTCCTTTATTGTCTGTGGCTGCTTTTACTCTACAACAGATTGAGTAGCTGTGATAGAGATTGTTTAGTTTACAAAGCCAAAAATATTTACTCTCTGGTCCTTTACAGAAAAAGTTTTCTGATTGCTCTTCTATTAGGAAGACTTTCTTATTCAATTGAGTAATAGGTAACTAGTAAATAAGACCAGGAAGAAGCAGTTAATAGTCTGAGTCAGCAGAGGTAACTGACATGGGAATGTATCTTACAGCTAATCTATCTTTAGATTTATCTGGGTAAACTGAGATTAATTCGTTACAGTGAATTTTTGTTCTTTCTCACACTCTTAATTTCAGAAACAAATTCTGTTCTGAGACATTTCCAGAACTAGGGACCAATGGACTGGCAGAAGAAATTTTCTGAATATTGCCATGTAGAGATACTTCTATGGGGTTTCAGATGATATTTTCAATAAAAGCACCTGAGAATGAATCAGAACTGACTTGGCTTCTGGAGTTTGTCAATTCACTAAATTCCACTTCACAAGTTAACTTTATATCTTAGTCAGCTTCAGCTGCCATGACAGAATTCCATAGGATGAGTAGCTTAAGCAACAAAAAATTATTATTATGGTTCTGGGGGCCAAAATCCAAGATCAAGGTGCCAGAGAGCTAGGTTTCATTTTGAGGCCTCTTCCCTTCGCTTCTTCGTGTTTCTGTGCTCACATGATCTCCTCTTTATGTGTGACCGAAAGAGGGAGAACAAGCTCCCTTGTACCTCTTATATTTATATAGGCACCAAGCCTGTCCTGAAGGTTCTACCTTCATGACCTCCTCTAACGCTTATTATCTCCTAAAAGCCCTAACCCAAATACCATCACAAGGGGGCTTAAATATCCAATATATGAATTGTCAGGTTGAGGGAAACACAGATATTCCATCCACAACATTTCCAGTGTCAAAATTTTGCATGTGCACGTATGATGATGACAATTCATGGTCAGAAAAATTGGAGAGAAAATTACTGTAATCATTCACCAAGTATGTATCAAACTCTTTAGATGTTTTAGTTTTTATCCTTCAGTAATGTACATTTCTTGACCTCAAAGGTCCATAGTGAAACTCAGAATTTTTCAACTCAATTTGGTATACTCAGAGAATTCCATAATAAAAACTAGAAACTCGGAAGTCATGTTTAATACCTTCTTCTCCCTTACGCCAAGTCTTATCAATTTTACCTCAAAAAGAAAGTGAAAGTGAAAGTTGTTTAATAGTGTCTGACTCTCTACGACCCCATGGGCTATACAGTCCATGGTATTCCCCAGGCCAGAATCCTGGAGTGGGTAGCCTTGCCCTTCTCCAGGGGATCTTCCCAACTCAGGGATCAAATCTAGGTCTCCTGCACTGCAGGCAGATTCTTTACCAGCTGAGCCACCAGGGAAACCCAAAATATATTTTAAAACCATCTGTGTTTTACTGTGTCCACCCACTCTAGTCAAGGAAACCAGGAAACCATCTCTTGCTATTAAAAATAATCTCCAGACTACTCTCCGTTCTCTCATTCTTATGATTCCCATGTGTTTTTCTTCTGGGCAGAGTAAGTTTTCAAAACATATCAGAAATATCTGACTGTATTATCTAAATACTGTGAACACTACTTTGGCCATCCATTGTTCTTCAGGACTAGGCATGACCTTAAAGGCTCTGCCTTGTCTGTCTCTATCTGCCTTTACAACCTCTCCTTACCCTTCCTCTTCCTCTCCAGCCATCTGCCTATATTCTTATTCCTTAGTTCCCTTTACTTTCCTCCTTTCCCTACTGTCTCAGTCCATTCAGGCTGCTATAACAAATTGTCATAAGCTAGGTGCCTTGTAAACTATGGAAACTTATTTCTCATAGTTCTGGAAGCTGAGAAATCTAAGATCAAGTGACTGGCAGATTCATTGCCTGGTGAGGCCCAACTTCGACACTGACCATGTCTTTTCACTATAACCTCACGTGGTGGATGAGGCGGGGGTTCTCAGGGACTTCTACAAGGGTACAGTCTCATTCATAACCTGCTTACCTCCCAAAGTCCCTACCTCAAAGGATGATCAGACTTGAGATTAGGTTTTCAACACAAAAAATGTGGGGCGATGCTAGCATTCAGCCCAGAATCACTTCTACTTACATTGGAGATTATTTTTCAAGCTCATTCTCAACTCAAGGGCTTTGCCCTTGCAGTTCTCTCTTCCTGGAATACTCATATCTTCACATGGTAGACCTGTCCTTGACATTCTAACCTTGGATCAAATGTCATTATCTTAAGGACATCTTCCTTACTAAAAAATCACTCTTTTAATTTGGATTCATTTTCCTGGTTACATCTCTTGTTTTCTTGCTGCTGCTGCTTTTTTTTTTTGGTAATATTTGTAGTCTGCCTCTTTCACTAAAGATAATGTGACTGTGTATCTTCAATGTTGGCATAGTGCGAAACTGAATAAATGGATGAAAACATTAAAGTGAAAACATGAAATAGCATTGTCTCCCCAACTTGATTTTAAAGAAAAAAATTCACACTTTATGGAAAGTCAGTACAATTGAGTAGTTAATATATATTCTGAAACAAGTAGCTTGATTTGAAATCCAAGGTCTGCCATTTACTAGTTACATAATCTTAAGTTCAACCTTGAACTTTGATTTTCTTATATTAAAAAAATAGCTATAATATTTACCTTGTAGGGTTTTTATGAAAATCACATGTTATCATAAGTAATGATCTGAGAATACTCCATAGCACACAGTCAACTAATATTAGAGTGTACATTAAATTAACTTTCATTAATAATATTTATAATATTCAATAATGATATTTTATTAGTGAGTTATACTAAAATGAATTCAGCAAAAGTTTATTGACAAAATGGCTGAACATAGTTTGCAATTTTATACTTAAATGAACAGGAAAATAACAGAATCTTTTTTTTAATTATTACAAAATAAGACGGAGAAGGACCTAAATTCTAACTAAAATATTGACATAACATTTGTATGGCACTATGGCTCAGATGGTAAAGCGTCTGCCTGTAGTGCAGGAGACCTGGGTTCGATCCCTGGGTTGGGAAGGTCCCCTGGAGAAGGAAATGGCAACCCAATCCAGTACTCTTGCCTGGAAAATTCTATGGAATGAGGAGCCTGGTAGGCTACAGTCCATGGGGTCACAGACATGACTGAGGCTACAGTCCATGGGGTCTCAGACACGACTGAGTGACTCCACTTCTTCACTTCTTCATATTGTATACAAATAATGTGCCCTATGGCAAGTAACGTCATACTCCCACCATCCTAAGAGATATATATTATCAATAGTTTAGGTATTGGAAAAAGAGGTGTCATGAAGTTCATTCATTTGCCCGTTCTGTTCCGTTCAGTCGCTCAGTTGTGTCCAACTCTTTGCGACCCCATGAATCTCAGCACGCCAGGCCTCCCTGTCCATCACCAACTCCCGGAGTTCACTCAGACTCACGTCCATCGAGTCAGTGATGCCATCCAGCCATCTCATCCTCGGTTGTCCCCTTCTCCTCCTGCCCCCAATCCCTCCCAGCATCAGGGTCTTCTCCAATGAGTCAACTCTTCGCATGAGGTGGCCAAAGTACTGGAGCTTCAGTTTTAGCATCATTCCTTCCAAAGAAATCCCAGGGTTGATCTCCTTCAGAATGGACTAGTTGGATCTCCTTGCAATCCAAGGGACTCTCAAGAGTCTTCTCCAACACCACAGTTCAAAAGCATCAATTCTTCGGAGCTCAGCCTTCTTCACAGTCCAACTCTCACATCCAAGGTCCCTATTTCTAGACCTATAGAGTCAAATCTTGAACACAACTCTCTGGACTGCGTATTCTGAACTTTCCCAGTATGCTGTCTCACACCTTTTGCTGTAATATGCATCAGGCAGGCTATGCACATGTTTGAGGCAGCAGCAAAGCAGGAATCCCCCATAAATGAGAAAAATATGTGGAAATAAATATTTTTGACTGATGCTGAAGCTCCAATACTTTGGCTCCTTGATGTGAAGAGCCAACTTATTGTAAAAGACACTGATACTAAGAAAGATTGATGGCAGAAGGAGAAGGGGGCAACAGAAGGAGAAGAGGGCCATGAGATGGTTGGATGGCATCACTGACTCAGTAGACATGAATTTGAGCAAATTCCGGGGGATGGTGAAGGAGAGGGAAGCCTGGTGTGCTGCAGTCTACAGGGCCGCAAAGAATTAGACATGACTTAGTGACTGAATAGCCACAAATGTTTCAGTTTTGTTTTATTAAACTTCCTTTACTTTCATAGTTTAGTCTGTTTTCATTTTGATCACTATGTGTGTGCATGGCATCATAAAATTTTCAGTTCTTAAACTCTCTGAAGATCCAGAGATATAAACATCTGACCTTTCCATGTACCAATTTACTGGCTTGGCAGAAGTAAATTCTTGGGACTTACATATCAATGATATCTGTTAACACTAGTTCTCTTGGCCTTGAAGACATCTCTGAAAGATAGGACCACACATGAAACAAAAATAATGATTTAGTCTTTATATCAACCCATTTCTTGGCTTTGGTGCTGCTGAAGGCAGTGTGAGGTGACGGGGAGGGGATGGGTGATGAAGGATTGATACTAATGACATTTGATTCACATGGAGTTGAATCACATTCACCCTTATATGGAGACTGATCCATTCTCCTAATCTCGCTCATCCTGGCAGGCAGACGCCATCTGATAATAACTCAGAATTCTTTCTCATTGGAGCCAATTCTGAACTGGTGGTCTGGAAAGAAACTCTGTATTGAATTACCAAGTAGTTCAATAGAATCATTTCCAACAGTCATTAAGGTTGATGGAATACCCATTTTTGAAAAACAGTCCAGAATTCCAGATTTTTCCAAAAAGAAAAATTAGAGCTCAGCTCCTTTGTTCACGTTCCTCTTTTTAAGAGTGTGGAAAGATCTTTTTTGCAAGAAAGTAAAACATGCCCTTATGTTTGAGAGAATGCATGGAGAATGCCTCCATATTCTCTTCATTTCTGCTACCACGAACCTCCCACAGTATTCAGGGTGTAATGGGGAAAGCCGAGACATTGAGAGGTTGACAGAGTGTCTCTGTAGCTCAAAATACAAATGGCATCTTGGCTGTGTGGTTCAATGGTGGCTACATATATCAAAGTTTTGGGAATCTAAATCAAACTCTCTTTAGCAGAGTTGACAGAGTGAAAAGACTGTGTTATCTGCTGGACTAGGATACTTGACACTATTCTAATCAAAGGAAGAGACAACATTCTATTTAGGACAAGGATGAGGTAATGGCAGTTGTTGGAAATGAGAGGACCAGTTTTTCATTGTTAGCCTATGGCTGGGAAATTTCTGAGGTCTTGGTGTGGTTTGATATTGGTTTAATAATCCTTGATGGAAGCCTAGAAAGTTATATCAAAAGGAGAGGTAATGTGTCATTTAAAAAATGACCAGAATCCTTTCCTCTTGGCACTATATATATATATATATATATATATAATATATATAAATTTTTTTTTTTTTGGTAATTCTAGGATGCTTCATAGTAGGGATTGGATATACCTTATCCAATAGGGACCAGATGGGGCTGATGAAACAAGCTGAAACACATGTGTTTGAGAGCTGATACTAAGATTATAAGCCATTTCTGTTGGCTTGAAACGACAGAACCACAATTATCATGTTTTTGAGCCAATTCTCGCATTAAGAAATTTCTCGAAGAAACTAGATCCTTGCAGTTTTTCTCTTTTCTACTAGACAAGTTTCAGGGGAACTTCTCAACCTAGATCCCTAAATGCTGTTATCTGTTGTTGTTGTTGTTAGTTGCTCAGTCGTGTCCGACTCTTTGGTGACTTGTGTCAGACTAACGGAGGTGATGGAATTCCAGCTGAGCTATCTAGCTCCTAAAAGATGATGCTGTTAAAGTGCTGCACTCAGTATGCCAGCAAATTTGAAAAACTCAGCAGTGGCCACAGGACTGGAAAATGTCAGTTTTCATTCCAACCCCAAAGAAGGGCAGTGCCAAAGAATGCGCAGATGCCTGCACAGTTGTGCTCATTTCACATGCTAGCAAGGTAATGTTCAAAATGCTGTTATCACATAGCTCATTCAAATAAGTGTCTCGAAGGTTCAAGTTTTCTCATTCCAAGAGTAAAAGACCTACTCGAGTTAACAGTTTCTGTCGCTCAATAGTGGCATTTTCCTTTCTTTTTTCATGCTCTATTGGTGCTGTGTAAGACAGTGCTTACAATTGCAATTATCATATTCAAGGCAGAAATGCCACCTTATGAAGCACTAATGAGTGTTTTATAAGCTGCACTGTGAATGTACTGGTCCAAGCCTTATATCATGTACGTGTGTGCTCAGTCCTGTCCAACTCTTTGTGTTTCTATGGATTGTATGTAGCCCACCAGGCTCCTCTGTTCAAGGGACTTTCCAGGCAAGAACACTGGAGTGGGTTGCCATTTCCTCCTCCAGGGATCTTCCCGACCCAGGGATTTAACCAGCGTCTCCTGTGTCTCCTGCATTGGCAGGTGGATTTTTACCGCTGGACCACCTGGGAAGCCCTTATATCATGTGAGAGGAAGCAGAACTTGAAATCCTGCTAGATTATAGAAGTCAAAAGTTTATTCATAACTCTCTGACCCTACAGTCCATCTGTAGACAGATTTGCTCGTTGTACAGCTCTGAAAGGTGACACATCTTGATTTGCGTTGAAGTGGGAGGGATTGCCAACAAATGCATCCAAACCATCACATATTAATGAAGAACACACAGGGCTAGTCAGGAGATGATTTGGCAACATGGGCTTGGGTATAGCATATTGGGCTTAATTTTGGGCCCATCTCTTGACAGCTGTGTGATTTCAACAGCTTCCTAACTTCTCTGATCCTCACTTTCTTGAACTTAGAGACAAAATAATAGAGGACTCCTGAATGCTGGCACTAAAGTGCACAGCCCACCTTAAAAGCCTGTGCTGCCTTGTGCCATGGCCAGCTGTGGCATCGTGGTCAAACTGTTTCATTGAGACTCCCTGGCCCTTGGTTTCCTCATCTCTAATGTGCAGATAAAAACACTGCTTATAGGGTCTTGTAAGGTTTATGTTTATTAATCAAATACTCTATATAAATGCTTAACACGGTGGCAGACACTTAGTAAATGAGCCATGAATTGTCCCCGATTCACGTGTTTAAGCCACCAGACTCTGTTTTACCGAGAAAGAGAATAAGGTGACAGTCTCTTCACATCTGGAGAATCCTTCTTCTAACTGACCACAACATATGAGAGTTTATGCACCCTGGATGGCAGATTTCATAAAACTGTTTTTCCAGTGAGCTGGTCCAGAAGACTGGATCTGGGTAATCGTTATGTATGGCAACTGACCTGAAGATTCCGTACTCTGTTTTCTTATGAAAACTGTCAAGTTCTGGGAGGGAAAGCAACGACTCCTACAAACACTTGAATGGAGATTCCATTGTGCCACAGGTTAATTGTTCAGTTCAGTTCAGTCGCTCAGTTGTATCTGACTCTTTGTGACCCCATGAACCACAGCACGCCAGGCCTCCCTGTCCATCACCAACTCCCGGAGTCCACCTAAACCCATGTCCATTGGGTCAGTGATGCCATCCAACCATCTCATCCTCTGTCATCCCCTTCTCTTCCTGCCCTCAATCTTTCCCAGCATCAGAGTCATTTCAAATGAGTCAACTCTTCACATCAGGTGGCCAAAGTATTAACTGGGTCATTCCTTAATAATATATAAGTAATCAGTATGAATTGAGTAAAGATGTTTTTGATTCCATGCTAAATTGCTTTCCCTCTGTCACTTAATCTTCAAACAACCCTTGGCAATTGCATCTCTGTTTGGGGGATGAAAGATAAATTCCATGACTTGGTCTACACAGCCTGTGTGGTTTGATTTCTTCAGGCTTCAGAGCAGTTACTCTCTCCTCTTCTACAACTCTCTTCTCATTCATTCATTCACCCATTAGCCTTTCATTCATTCATGCACACAGGTACCAAGCACACATGTGATGCTCCAACAATGAATATATTAAGTCCATGTCCCGTTGGTCCTCATGTTCTAGTGAAGAAAATAGGCAACTAAAATAGATGTATAATCTTATGGAAAAAACAAATTTGGAATTCAGGAAGTGGAGAGATCTGGGCATTAATTGAAGAAAATATAAGGGGGAATAAAAGCATAATAAGCCTGAGACAGGGAGTGGTTGCCATATTCAGCAGTGGGTGAGTGATAGCAGAAGAAGTACCAGTGTCACAGTGTAAACAGTCTAGGAAACTAATCACTAAAGAGGTGATCCATGCTGCTCTTCGTGCGGGAGGCACTCCTTTCTTTCCTCCTCAATTCTTCATCCCAGTTAACAAATGCATCTAATTTATCATTAAATGCTTCTCAACTTCTTTTGTTGTTGTGTGTGTGTTGCTTTATATGATTTCTCCTCTATATTCTTATTCATTTTAATGATTTTGAATAGGCTTTCCAAGTTAATCTATGGTTGGGGATGGGAGTTATGTACAGGTGCAATGCTGTGGCTTTTTTTTTTCTTTCCCAGAGGAAGAGTGACTCATTCACTAAAGCAAATAGCCCTGCCCTCCACGACTTTATCTGGTGGTAACAGTAGTTCCAGTGATGATATAGAACTGCCTCTTCTTTCTCTTCCATGGATGCATGTGAAATGTATCGATTTTTTTGTGTTATGATACAGGAAATGAGAGATCATTTTTCCCTTGTTTTTTTCTCCTACAGTTATATAGCTTAATCTATCCATGACTCTTGTTAGACTAAAAATGTCAAATGAAAGCAACTCAACCCATACATTGGGAAACATACATATTTTCCAGAAAACTGCCACCTTTACTTTGGCAGGTGAGTCAAGTTCAGTGTTTCTCTTTTTGCAATACCACTGGTTGAGTGTGCACATGACTTGAATTTCTTTGAGTTATGAGAATATAAATCCAGTAGATAAATGTGAACAGTGGATGTTTTAAAAGGGGAGAGATTTATTACAAGCCTATTAGCTTCATTTAACCCATTTGCAGGAATAAAGAAACACACATAGAGAATGAACATATAGACACTGGATGTGGGGAAGGAGTGGGTGGGAAGAGTTGGGAAGGTAGCAATGCCATATATATCCTACCATGTGTATAGTAGATAACTAGTGGGCAGCTGCTGTTTAGTGCAGGGAGCTCAGCTCAGTGTTCTGTGATGACCTAGTAGGGTGGGATGGCTGATTCATGTTGTTGTACAGCAGAAACTAACACAACATTGTAAAGGAATTATACTCAATTAAAAAAACAGGAGTACTTCATTTAAACATTTTTAAACAGAGAAAACAGTTGTGCAAATGATTAGAACACAAAGTGGCACACTGATACTCTTTGCTGTCTGGGACTGAGGTTTCTTCCTTGCAGTTGTCTTATAAATGGCCCCCTAATGAGTCATCTAAGCAGATCAACAAATACATCCACTAACTGTTCCTTCCATAATTCCTGAAACAGTGGTTGAAGTTACAAGAATAATACTCAAGTTGACTGAGATATGGACATTATTAATCCTTACAGAATAGACTGACTCTACTGTGCTGAGGTATAGCAGTTTCATTAGTGTGAGATTTTAGTTGTGATAATCTTTCTCTTGTCAATGGTGTTGATTTATTTATTCAGCACCGCCTGGCATAAGCCATGTGTCCAAATACTATACTAGCATGAAAAGCTCTGCTCTGTTCTTATGCCATAAAATATCACTCCCAAATCCCAACAGCTCTGTGGTTTGTAGCATTCTTTGCAAAGGCTGCAAATGGTTCATATTTTAAAATTGTTCTTTATGTGAAATTCTATTGAAAAGCCAGAGTCTTGCCAAAAAGAAGTCGTGGAGACATAGCAGCTCACACATAAGGAGCAAAGCATTTTTATCTTATTTTAAGAGTATTTACACATTCCAGAGGTAATTAAAAGATTCATGAGTATAAAGACCTTAGTAATAGATATTGATTTTCGGGAAACAGATCCTTAGAGTAATGGAGAAGATGATGGTTTATTTTTTTGCAGAGCACTTAGAGTCATTTTGATGCAAGAAGGCAGAAATGATGTGTTTGCCATTTTGCTGACTTGACGAGATCTAATTAGATATTGATTCTGAGCTCTGTGTAGCGAGAAGCCAGGAAGAGAAGGTGGAGGAAGGTAATGGGTGAGGGCCCAAGCTCTCCTTAGCTTCCCCCAGATGAGCTCTTGAGCAATGAGAAGTCAAGGAATAGCCACTTTTTGAAGGAAAATGTCTAATACGATATAAGCTCACAAACTTACTGTCAGTTAAAATTCAAAAGAGAAATGAAATATAGTATATTTTAATGCACTTCCAATTATTTGCTTCTAAATGTAGCCATAAAGTCAAATCCAGACTACCATGGTTCTGAAGGAGTAAATTTTGAACTGATCAACTTAACAATTAGAGTGTCAATTATATATGTGTTTAGCATTTGAAAGCAGCATGCTTTCCTGCAAAATTGAAATGTTATTTCCACATAAAGTTTGCATCTTATTTATGAAAACGATTCCTGATTCATTAGGAATAAGAAACATCAGGCTAGGTACTGTCAATTTATCAAATTCTCTACATATAGGCAATAAACCTGAGATTTTACTATATTGAAAATGATGTTAGGCCATTATTCTACTTTATCTCTCTATATGTGTCTGTGTGTGGGCTCAGCTGCTCAGTTGTATCTAACTCATTCTGCCTCTTCAGAAATCTGTATGCAGGTCAGGAAGCAACAGTTAGAACTGGACATGGAACAACAGACTGATTCCAAATAGGGAAAGGAGTACATCAAGGCTGTATATTGTCACCCTGCTTATTTAACTTCTATGCAGAGTACATCATGAGAAATGCTGGACTGGAAGAAACACAGCTGGAATCAAGATTGCTGGGAAAAATATCAATAACCTCAGATATGCAGATGACACCACCCTTATGGCAGAAAGTGAAGAAGAACTAAAAACTTCTTGATGAAAGTGAAAGTGGAGAGTGAAAAAGTTGGCTTAAAGCTCAACATTCAGAAAACGAAGATCATGGCATCTGGTCCCATCACTTCATGGGAAATAGATGGGGAAACAGTGGAAACAGTGTCAGATTTTATTTTTGGAGGCTCCAAAATCACTGCAGATGGTGACTGCAGCCATGAAATTAAAAGACACTTACTCCTTGGAAGAAAAGTTATGACCAACCTAGATAGTATATTCAAAAGCAGAGACATTACTTTGCCAACTAAGGTCCATCTAGTCAAGGCTATGGTTTTTCCTGTGGTCATGTATGGATGTGAGAGCTGGACTGTGAAGAAGGCTGAGTGCTGAAGAATTGATGCTTTTGAACTGTGGTGTTGGAGAAGACTCTTGAGAGTCCCTTGGACTGCAAGGAGATCCAACCAGTCCATTCTGAAGGAGATCAGCCCTGAGATTTCTTTGGAAGGAATGATGCTAAAGCTGAAGCTCCAGTACTTTGGCCACCTCATGTGAAGAGTTGACTCATTGGAAAAGACTCTGATGCTGGGAGGGATTGGGGGAAGGAGGAGAAGGGGATGAGAGAGGATGAGATGGCTGGATGGCATCACTGACTCAATGGACGTGAGTCTGAGTGAACTCTGGGAGTTGGTGATGGACAAGGAGGCCTGGCGTGCTGCGATTCATGAGGTCACAAAGAGTCGGACACAACTGAGCTGAACTGAACTCATTGTGGCTCCACAGACTGAAGCCTGCTAGGCTCCTCTGTCCATGGGATTTCTCCACAAGAATACTGGATTGGGTTGCCATTTCCTTCTCCAAGGGATCTTCCCAACTCAGGTATTGAACCAATGTCTCCTGAATCTCCTGCATTGGCAGGCAGTATTTTTTTTTTTTTTTTTTTACCACTGAGCCACCTGGAAACTACTTTCCTGAGTATATAATTGCTCCTCTTTGTAACAGAAGAAGATTTCATCCTCATGGTAAAAATGGAAGAGAAAATATTTAAGAGGAAAAATATATTCATCATTCTAGATTTTGTCTGTGTGACTACCAACAATGTCATTTAAAACTACTTACATATGTCTGACTCACTTTGGTTTACAGCAGAAACTAACACAACATTGTAAAGCGACTATACTCCAATAGATACATAAATGTACATGGGAAAAAAACCAACTACTTACAGAAAGATATGGTATAGAATGACATGAAAGGATGAAAGGGCTAGACATTTCTCTAGCCCTGTGCTAAACTTCCATCTTATTTGAAGAAGGAATGAAACCCAAAGGAGGCTCAAATTTTGCTCCAAAAATGTGCTGCCTCTTCACATACGTATCTCTGAAGAATGTCTTGTTTCATAAAAAACAAAAACAAAACAAAACACAGTATTGGAATGATACTTTCCATACATTTAGCTGCATATTAAATGGCACCTTGGATTCTTCATCAAGGAGTAGATTTCAGATACTGAGCTTCAGATTCTTTCAAAATAAAGTGGGAAAAGTGCCTTCTTACAGAAAAATTCTAAAGGGAAATGAGATGGTCTGTAGGCGTATTTTAATTTCCTGGAAGAAAAGAATGGTCATCTGAAATCAATCTTATGGATGTTTTTTTAAAAAAAAAAACCAAAAAACCAGTGGATCCAATAAATTCTATTTGACCTGCAAAACTGGCCTTGGGCATTCACACACTTACCTAGGTCATCTTCCTTGTTTGAGTTTCAAGCACACTAGGTTCAAACACCAGTTTACAGAAAGATAGCCTAGATTCCAGGGAAATCTAAACAGAATGGAAGGTGAGAATCAATGTCTCCATGTTTTTCTCAGGATTTCCACTGAGTCCGTCTAATCTATCTCAAGACAAGAGTATCATAGAGTGTTATCAATATTTGGTCCTCTAAATTGTAGTAAGTTCTGCAAACCACAGAAAAATTAGTGTGTAAGATTGGGTGAAGTTCTAGTTGCTAGTTTTCTAGTTTCATTCACTGTAGTGAATGAGTTAATAAGAACCTATTTTAGTTTTCTAGTTTCGTTCACCATGGTGCATGAGTTAACAGGAATTTATCTGCCACTCTATGCATATAGAAATGCTAGATAAGTTATAACAAAAATATCTGCAAATCTCATCTCAAGGAAAGAAATAGAAGCCCAGTATTTCATAGATTTAGGATAGAAGCAAAGCCAGAATGATGAGAGGAAGTATGTCTGATGGTTAAGAACACAGACTCTGGGCCAGAAAACTTGGGTCCAAAACTCAATTGCCACTTATTGGCTCAATCTAATATTAAGATCAACAACAAATCAAACTTCTCAGAGATTTATTGGTCAAAGTAGATAGCATAATGGAACGTGGGACACACTATGCTTAGAAATGAATGCAGATGTAAACACTGCACATCAAATTGAGCAGGATGCATCCGAAGTGCTACGCAGGCAGAAACTTCTAGTCTTCAATCTATGTATTAGAAATGAAGATTAAAAGTTAATAATTTAAGAATCCAAGTCAAAAAATAACAGCAAAACTCTGGAGAAAAGAAAAAAGTAATTATAAAAAATAAGAGCAAGCATTAGTGAAATGGAAACAAAAAATAGAGAGTGCAAAGCTCAAAGGGAGTGTATTAAAATGTGGATAAAATGCAACAATGTATGACAAGATTGAGCTATAGACAATTAAGAATATTAGGAACATAACAGACATTACAAGAGTTAATATAGAAATGTTTTACTATTATGAGCATATACTAGAGCATTCTTTGTCAATGCATTCAGCATTTGGAAGAAAGCAATATTTTTCTTAAAAAATATTAAAATACATTACCACCACAAGTGATTCAGGAGAAGAGCATAGAAACTCTAATAGTATCATAACCCTTTAAAAAATCATATTAGCATTCAAAGCAACACCTATTCTTCCTCCTGTGAAATGCATGCACAAAAATACACACATTAACTAACACAACAAACAAAGGAAACACAGCCCCAGACAGTAAGCCAAGTTATGGCAGATGTTCAAGGAATAAGCAATTCAAGTTTGCTACAAACTCTTCAAAAAATTGTGAGTGAGAGATTTTCTCCATCTCCTTTTATGACTCTACTGTGTCTTTGGATATTGATTGTATAAGAAGAGAAAATATAGGGCAATCTTACTATGGGATATAGATTTAAGAGCTTAAATAAAGTTAAGTCAACCTGAATTTTGGATGATGTAAAATAAATAAAACACATCAAGATCAGGTAGGGTGTGTTCAGAGATGCAAGAATGATTTAACATTGGTCTTTTCCTGGTGGCTTAGTAGTTAAAGGGTCTGCCTGCAATGTGAGAGACCTAGGTTCGATTCCTGGGTCGGGAAGATGCCCTGGAGAAGGAAATGGCAACCTACTCCAGTATTCTTGCCTGGAGAATCCCATGGATGGAGTAGCCTTGTGGGCTACAGTACACGTGGTCGCAAAGGTTTAACATTAGGAAACCTAGAAAAGTGTATCAACACATGTCATGATGCATTTGGCTTCAAGTAACAAAGAAGCCAGCAAAATGTAGCAAGTATTATTTCACAAAACATGAGATCCAGAGGTCGAACAGTTTCAGAGTTAATTCTGGAACACCATTGAAATCAGATTCCGCTCATCTTCTCTCTGCAACATTCAATGTGTGGATGGTTCTCTGCATAGTTACAAGATGGTAGTAGAAATACTAAGAATATTCAGAAAAGTAAAGTGAGTCCCTGTCATGCCCTTTTGCCGGTTCCCCATGCAGAATATGTTTTATGTGTTATTGGCTACAGTTGCATCACTCCACCATGTTTAAATCAACCACTGGGAGAGATAATAGATTTACTATAGTTTTAGTAATAATCAAAATTCATGGTAGGAGGTAGTGCTAGTGGTAAAGAACCCAGCTGCTAAAGCAGGAGTCATGAGAGGCACAGGTTCAAATCCCTGGTTTAGGAAGATGCCCTGGAGAAGGAAATGGCAACCCACTCCAGTATTTTTGCCTGGGAAGCCAAAGGACAGAGGAGCCTGGCGGGCTATGATCCGTGAGGCTGCAAATAAGTCAGACATAACTTAGTGACTAAACAACAAGGTAGACCTGGAATAATGGCTTGGGTATAGCCTGCAGTGTTAACACATACAGAGGAAAATGTGAAATTAATTTAGCAGTTACAGCAAGAAGTGAATGAAATTCAACTCTAAGTCCTGAGTAAAAGTAACAACAATGAACATCACTTTAAAAAAATGGGGAAAAAAAGGAAATTAAAATGATAAACTTAATCCTGCAAAATTCTTAGTGTCTTAAAATGTGCATTGAGGAACGAATCAAGAATGACAACCAGCTCTTTTCACTTGTATTAAATATTTTAATGAATATTCTCATCCTATATCTGAAATGAAATGCATTTGAAATGCATTGGCTAGAAAGAGACAAAAATGTTATTTTTTTTGATATATGATCATTTGCATGAAAATGTTAGAGGATATATTGCCAAATTAATATAATGCATAAACTGGCATAAAGAGCTTCTGGATATGAAATCAATATACATATGTAGGACACATATGCCCTTTTACATAGCTGAATTTAAAATGTAGCTGCTGTACAAAAAGATCTAATTTACAATACCAATAGGGAGGTATCTAGCAATAAATCCTTACAAATCTTCATTGAGAGAATTATAGAAATTTATGGCTGCAATTGAAAGTTCTATTTTCTAAAATTAACAGGTAAAAAGGAAATAAATATACTAATTTTATAGGATTTTTTAAAGATTAAGGGATGTAATATATAAAAATCATTTAAGACTCTTTCTTATATAACACTTACTCAGAAATAGAAGCTTTTAAATAAATTTTATAGAAATACTTTATAATTTTAGGAACCTATAAAGTAGTCTCTTAAGAGCCCTGGAATTCTTTAGAGCAATTTGAAGACCACATGGTAACATTTATATTTTTCAGGTAATCGAAACCAAAGTTCAACATTCCTTTTCTGACCCAAGCCAAAGTTGGACTTTTCCTCTGGCGTACATTCCCTCAACCTTTATGGATACAGTACGTTCCATGACTACTTGTCAATTTATGCTTTTCATCTTTTTTTTTTGTATATTTATAGGAATGTTTTACCCCCACAAAGAGAACAAATTCTCCAGTTTTATGGACAATCCCTTCTTTTTTTCTGTCTCATGAAACAATCTGTCTTCATTCATTTATTACACAAATATTTTAAGTGACTACTCTGAGTCAGGCACAGTCTATATTCATGGGATAAATCAATAAATGGAATCAACAAAATCTCTTGCCTTCTTGGATATTTCAGGTTAGTGCTGTGCTGTGCTTAGTCGCTCAGTTGTATCCAACTCTGCAACCCCATGGACTGTAGCTAGCCAGGCTCCTCAGTCTATGGTGATTCTCCAGGCAAGAATAGTGGATGGGTTGCTATGCCCTCCTGCAGGGGAATCTTCCCGACCCAGGGATCGAATCCAGGTGTCCAGCATTACGGGTTAGTTTCCTGTCTGAGCTACCAAGGAAACCCTTGCAAGTAGTAAGGGGAACAAATATTGAACAATATACCTAAGAAATTAGCTAGCTGTGACAGACACTGTTAGCTGCACACCAGAATTCTATTGTCCATCTTTCCTGGGCAGTAAGATGCCCTTGCAAAGTGTGCTTGTATGGCTAAGTTCTTGCCTACATGATACATACAAAGTGATGTGTGTCGTTTTTTGGCCAAAGTAGATACAGCCTTCCATACACGCCTATATATTATCTTCTGTTGATTGAATACATAAAAAGAGCAGGTCCCTAGCAGATAATGGAACCACAGAATAGAAGTAGCCAACCACTGAATTACAATTAAAAGAAGAAAAAAAAACTTCCCTCTAATAAGAAATATTGCTCTTGTCCGTTTCATGTGTGACATATAAAATTTATTGTGTTTGGCTCTTAGATACATTTGGCTTTACTTGTACTGTAGTCTAGTAGAGAAGGCAATGGCACCCCACTCCAGTACTCTTGCCTGGAAAATCCCATGGCTGCAGTCCATGGGTCGCTAAGAGTCAGACATGACTGAGTGACTTCACTTTCACTTTTCACTTTCATGCATTGGAGAAGGAAATGGCAACCCACTCCAGTGTTCTTGCCTGGAGAATCCCAGGGACGGGGGAGCCTGGTGGGCTGCCGTGCCGTCTCTGGGGTCGCACAGAGTCGGACACAAGCGACTTAGCAGCAGCAGCAGCAGTACTGCAGTCCATTGTGTCCTAGGTAAAATAAATACATTGTATGCTTGAAATTGGAGAAGGAAATGGCACCCTACTCCAGTACTCTTGCCTGGAAAATCCCATGGGCGGAGGAGCCTGGTGGGCTGCAGGCCATGGGATCGCACAGAGCTGGACATGACTGAGCGACTTCACTTTCATGCATTGGAGAAGGAAATGGCAACCCACTCCAGTGTTCTTGCTTGGAGAATCCCAGGGACGGGGGAGCCTGGTGGGCTGCCGTCTATGGGGTTGCACCGAGTCGGACACGACTGAAGCGACTTAGCAGCAACAGCAGCAGCATGCTTGAAATTATTCATTACAAAGAGCAAAATAAATTGGAAAACAGAGCAAGGTCAATGGACATGGATTGCCCCAAATGTGAGATCATTGCTGTTTTAATAGAGTGGTTAGGGTAGGTCCCTTATTGGGAGGGTGTTATTTCAGTCTTGAAAGAAGGGAGGGAATTATTCAGGTTGATACCTTGAGGAAGAGCTTTGCACTAATTTTGGCATGATGGCTGTAAAGCAAGAGTGTACCTGGCATGTTCAAGTCATACCTGGGAGATAGCTGGTGGTAAAGTTTTTATTCTGGGTAAAGTCAAAGCCAGTGTAGGGTTATAATCAGAGGAGTGAGATTGGTTTGCAAAGGTCATTCTGGCAGCCTTGATGAGAAGAGCTGTAAGGATAGACCTTGTTGGGAGGTTATCACAGTAAACTACTAGATGAGGGTTGATAAGGACTCAGAGGTCTGTATTTTTTTTATTTGGACATTCCCTACAGCCTGCAGGATCTTAGTTTCATGACCAGAGAACAACCCATACCCTTGGCAGTGAAAGCGCAGATTCCTAACTATAGGACCACCAGGGAATTCTCAGTAGGAATCAGCCTGGGCTAAGGTTGGAGGTAGTGATAAATAACTAGATTTTGCATGCATTTTTAGAGCAGCACCAACAATATTTGCTTTAAATTTGAAATCAGGGTATAGACAAAGAGAAGAGGCCTGATTAATCGAAGGTGTAAATGCAGCATCAGACTGAGATGAAGGAGTCACTGGAAGATAATGGGAAGAAATTCTGTTATGAAATTGTTAAAACTGAGGGGCCTGTTAGTCTTATGTTAGCATTGGATCATATGAAATTGCTGATATTTAAATTGGTACAACTATGAAAATGGTACAGTTGGACCTCACACAAGTCTGGAGTTTGGAAAACAAGTTCTGGAAATCATCAGTATAAAGGTAGTATTTCAAGCTATGTGACTAGATTAGATCACTATATAAGTCAGGGTTCAATCAAGAATCAGAAACCACATGAATGTTCTTAAGAAGAAGGTGTGTTATAAAGAGGTGGTAGCCAGGTATCAGAGAGCTGAAAAGACAGCAAGAAGACACAGTATCAGGAAGCAGTTACCATTCCTTTGCTGGGGATGCAAAGAGAAGAGGTTGGGAATAATTAAGTGTAAAGTCTTGAAAGAGGGGTCCATGGCACTCAGACTCAGTCTGAGGAGGTGGTGTCATTTGCTTGGTATTTCAGAAAGGACTGATCCTGATGATGTGGAGGGAACTCTAAAAACTGGGACAAATTGCTGCAGCTAGAATCAGCTGTTCTTTCAGGGTCTGTCTCTTCCATGGCCATTCATGTTTCTTCTCCCTAATTTTCCAGTTTACCTATTACACCTGCATTTGTGTGTGTGTGTAAGTGTGTGTGTGTTTGTGTGTGCTCAGTCGTGTCTAAGTCTTTGCAACCCTGTGGACTGTAGCTCACCAGGCTCCTCTATCCATGGGATTTCCAAGGCAAGGATACTGGAGTGGGTTGCTATTTCTTTTCTTTTTTGGGCTGCTATTTCTTACTCCTGGGGACCTTCCTGACCCAGGGATCAAACCTGCATCTCCTGCAGTGGCAGGCAGATTCTTTACTACACAGACATCTCGGAAGGCCTTTTCCCCCATTGGCAGAATCTAAATGGGACCGGCTGGGAAAGGAGAATGTGGTCTGCAGAATCCCAAACTCTGTATCACAAAGTCTGGTATAAAAGAATAGTTTGAGGGTGGGACCCAGGAACTAAATAACCAAAGAGTTAGTGTAGAGAGTGCCCCACACCGTGGGAGAGTCCATGTGAGAGATTAGGGAGGATGCCGGCAAAGGAAACATAGAAGGAACAGTCAGTGGGGTAGAAGGAAAACTAAATGTATGTCCATCCTTGATATCCTGGTAAATAAAGTGCTTCCAAGAAGAGCTGTTTCTCAACTGTATAAAATGTAAAAGATCAAGTTGGCTTCAAACTAAGAATTTGTTGGCTTAGTGCTATGTCATTGGTGGACATATCAATGTGGACATATCCTTGACTGTCTTGATTGAAGGGGTTTTAGTGGATCTATGAGGACAATAAGGAGCGATTTGGAGTAGAAAAATTAGATATTTATGTATATACAATAATATATAGAGAATCTATAAAGTATATTATATTATGTATAATAAGTATGTACAATAATATATAGAGAATCTATAGGGTATATTATATTTTAATGTATATGAAGTATGTACAATAATATATTAGATGTGTCTGAGTCACTTCTGTCATGTCTGACTCTGTGACCCTATGGACCATAGCCCTCCAGTCTCCTCTGTCCATGGGATTTTCCAGGCAAGAATACTGGGGTGGGTTGCCTTTTCCTCCTCCAGAAGATCTTCCCAACTCAGGGATGGAACCTGGGTCCCTTATGTCTCCTGTATTGTCAGGCGGGTTCTTTACCACTAGCACCACCTAGGAAGCCCCAATGTATTAGATGTTTAACTATATTTTGGGGTTGCTGCAAAGGGGAGCAGAGAAATGGAATGATATTTTGGAAAAGAAGTCAGTAGAAAGATTTCTTTTTTTAATAATGAAAAAAACGGTAGGATGTTTGAGTAATAACGGAATGATCAAGTAGAGAAGTAAAGAGAGATACCATAGAAAAGTAAGAGAACTTCTCCTAGAACAACATGCGAGGAGGGATGGAATCAAGTGCCTGAGTTGGGGGATTTGCTTTAAGTAGGCTCATGGGTAGTTCATCTGTGATAACAGAAGGGATGGTGAGTTTCTTGAGGACAGATGCTGAAAAGCCTGCAGATGTGGTGGTGGAATCTGTCGACATTCTTTCCCAATTGCTTAAATGATTGCTTCAATTTTTCATGTCATCAACCGAGAGTGAAGAAGGCATAGAACATATGTAATAGTGAAGAGCAGCAGAGTCCTTGGAAGA
Source organism: Aepyceros melampus (assembly GCA_006408695.1). Classification (NCBI taxonomy): domain Eukaryota; kingdom Metazoa; phylum Chordata; class Mammalia; order Artiodactyla; family Bovidae; genus Aepyceros; species Aepyceros melampus. The sequence goes on from SJXQ01001235.1 coordinate 85,674, forward strand.
GGACAAGGCTTTAGACACTAATTCCTGGAGCCTCAGCTGCTTCTTCTGAAAAATATTAAAAAAAAAAACTTTTGCAATATAAGTGCTATTAAATCCTCTTGAAATATGAAAAGAATATGTAATACTGATGTCAAATATTCTTAATGATAAAATATATACAAAACAAAGTGGAAACACTTTTTTAATAAAAATATCGTGGATATATATATATATATACAAAATCTTTGGATTTTCCTATAAATACAGCAATGAGAAAAATCATTTATCACTTTCCAATGAATATGCATTTCAAATTGACTTGTTCTACCTGCATTCTCCAGGAAACTTTTCTAGCAATGTTTGGGTTAAAACTTAAATCATTACATTGAAAAGTCCTTGAAGTCAGAGGTATCTTGTTAAGTTTTCAGTATTAAATGACCTCATATACAGTAGGAGTATAGTAAATATTTTGAAGTAATTTAATATATCAATGCTGGTCTGTTAAATAGTATTTATGAGAGAGAGGGAGGGAAAAGTAGAGGAGGAGCAAGAAAGAGAGAGAGAGAAGGAGAATTTATCAGATAAAGCCACATCCTAGATAGCATGAACATTTCTTTCTGGTGTGATAAAATCTATCCTTGTGTCCCTGAAGCTATTTCAAGTCTAGTAACAAAATGTCTGACAACTAAAGATACAGGAGTGTTCTCTCTTCTTTGAGCCATCATTGGACTTAAATCAGATTTAAATTACAGGCACCCAGGGAATCCTGAATGATTACTAGTGGGATGAATTAATATTTCAGGTTTAATTTTTTCATTGAAAACTTCTTCATGTAAGACACAGGCTTTCTGTACATGTGGTCTTAAATGAGATATTGAAAGAAATGGTAGCTGAAATTAATGAATAAGCAATCTCTGTTCAAGAACTAAGCTAGGAGGACAGCATGCCTGTTTTCATGTTTGGACCACGTTAAAGCTGTCTTTTCTACGAACTGAAAATCAGCTCTCTGTAAATTACATGCTCAAAAGTTTTAGGCAAAGGGACTTTTCAAATTAATTCATAATTCTTGCTCTTTTTCTTATTAGATGTCCCAGACCATGACCATATTGGGTCATCCTTTGGAATAAATAAGTTTTTCTTCTGATCATTTTTTGAGGATTGGATAAAGGAATTGAGAAATTATTTGTAAGTCATCTGACTTATTGCATCATGCTGTACAAAAATGCCAAATACCTTTTTTTAGCAACTCCATGAAGTACTATTTGTATATCATAAAATACACCCATTTTAAGAGCAGGAGCCAATGAATCTTAGTAATTTTATAGAGCCGTACAATCATTGTTGCAATTTTCAAACATAACTATCACCCCATAAAGACCCTCAATTCCATTTGCAGTTGATCCTCATTCCCACGCTCAACCCCACGCAACCACTAATCTATTCTCTTTCTCTATAGATCTGCCTTTTCTATGTCTAACATATCATGTAAATGAATCCTATACTACACAGGCTATTGTGTCACGCTTTTTCTACCTAGCATGTTTTTGAAGTTCGTCCATTCTTTAGAGATCTTTCCACATATAGTTGAGATTCTTAACAGACCTTTTCATAAAGACTTAATGTTGCTGTTGTTCAGTCACTCGGTTACATCTGACTCTTTGCTACCCTTATGGACTGCAGATGCCAGGCTCCTCTGTCCTTCACTATCTCCCAGCGTTTTCTCCCATTCATGTCTATTGAGTCAGTGATGCTATCTAACCATCCCAGCCTCAGCTATCTCCTTCTCCTGATGCCTTCAGTCTTTCCCAGCATCAAGATCTTTTCACAGAGTCAGCTTTTTGCATCACGTGGCCGAATATTGGAGCTTCAGCTTCAGCATCAGTCCTTCCAATGAACCTTCAGGGTTGATTTCCTTTAGGATTGCCTGGGCTGATTTCAGCAGCACTTATTTTGTTGTGATTCACAGTTTCCATTATAATTCAGTCATCCTCACTGGACTGCGAAGTTGTTGGGGCAGGGACCCTTTCATTCCTTGCAAACAATTGCAATTTAATTTGCTTTATTACTGGCACTCAATTAGTGCTTGTCAAGTTACTGAATGATAGAAAAGTTGATTTTTCACTTCTGCCCTTTGCTCCCTGTTGCAGATCATTTGCTGGGAAGCAGATTAGAAGATGGAATTTAGTGTGCAGATGTTTATTAGGGAGTATCCTTGGAAGGGAGGAGGAGGAAGTGGGGTTGGGTCCAGGGAGAATTGAGCTGGGATATATACTCTGTGATAAACTTAGCCAAACCTACAGGGAGCTCTGAAGCTGAAATGGCCTGTCAGGGTTGTCCTATGTTAGGGTAAAATGGCCCAGCCTTTGCAATTTTTTCTCATTAGTCAGTCACTGGACCTGGGCCAGCATGTAAAGGGTGTGGCCAGGACCCAGTGGCTTTCTTCAGGACGTGACAGGCTGTCCTTCACTATAGGGGACCTGAACTGTGAAACCCTGTGTTTATTGAGTTTCTACAAGATAGGATACAGTCCATGGGGTCGCAAAGAGTTGGACACGACTGAGTGACTTCACTTTCACAAGTTTTTTCCCCTAAATGTTAGTTAAGGCAATATCATGATTATATTCTGCTAAGTCGTCCAGATTTTCTATATCTGTTACAAAAAATCACTGCAATATAAGTTAAATTCTTCTGTACTGCTGAAATAGTATTTTTGTGTATAACAAATATTTTTTAAAGCTACATCAAGTTCTTGTCAGAAATGTTCAATCATTTCAGTATAAAATTTAGAACAAATGAAGTTTAAAAGACAAACAGATTTTCTAGTCATTTTTGAAATACCCTAAAATTATCCTGTTTCATCATTTTTGCTAGATCTTCCCCTGTCAACATATGTGGGAGAAGTTGTTTTAGATTATTGAAACTCTTGGGCGAATAATTTATCAGATTGTCAGCAGCTGTTTTTTTTCTAACAATAGATTTAAATGCATCAGTTGTCTTTCATTTTTCAAACTTAAAAAAAAAATTTAGAATGTACTAAAAACATATTCTTGAAACTTTTCCACCATGTATCCTGCAGTATCACATTGGGCAGTGATGCTTTTGGTCTCCCTAAGTACAGTGCCAATGCTAAGAGAATTTTCCTCAACATTTAATATTTTATTTTCAAAAGTAAAATTTTCATTTGCTGGCACCCTACTGATCTTCTGGCTTTAAAACACGTCTCTCTTTTCATCATTCACCACTATTATCTGTAAAGTATTTGTAAGCCAAGAAGGCTTGGGCCCCTTTGTTTGGACTCACATTTTGAGTCTTCTTGGGATTACTGGTGGGTCTCTTCTTGCTGCTAGTGCTATCATTCTAAGGGCTAGTAGTAATGATAGGGTGCTTTCCACATCCTAGGTTCTTTACTAGGTATTTTCCAGGATGTGTACCTAGCCAACAAAGAAAACTTTTGTTCTCTTTGGTTCCACCTCAATGGTGATGCTGGCCATTTCTTATTTATTCCAAAGACTCCATAAGTTCTACCAACTTGAGAGACTAGTATGTGTAAGAAATGTTGTGTGCATTATCTTATAATAATTCTCATATCAGCTTTCTTTTTTGCCAGGTACTTCAGTTGTTCTTTAGATAAGAGAAACTTGAGGTTCACAGAAAGGTCGGGTAATTTATCCAGAGTTCTATAATAAGGAAATAACAGATCTCATACACCAAAGCTAAGGTCAACGCTCTAATGATCATGTTCACAAAATTTGAGTTGAGCCCGTCCAGTTCTATTACATTTGCTGGGTCTTACAATGCAAACGGCGGGGCAGCTTACACAGTTGTGTGGACCTGTCATAAGACTTCTCTTACTCTGGGCCTTATTGAAACATTCTGAACTAGCAGCCTTACAGAGTGCTTGGTAAGCGGACTTGCTTCACAGTCATTATATATGAGTGTATGTTGCTTCCAGAATTCAGTCCTTTAGATATTGTGCCTCCTTCTTAGTGAAAAAAGATACTAGATGCAATAATTTGTCATCTAATATTCAACTTTGGAGGATGTATCTCAACTTGCCTCTGACCTCTAGAGCCCCAGAAATTTCACTGAAGTGGCAGGCTGTTTAAATGTTGTTGGGTTTATTTCCCACTCTCTGGTATGCATGTGTTTCGCCAGGATATTTGTACTTCCTCCTCAGCACATTCAGTCAGCATACCATCATCAGTATGATGAACTGACATCATCTCTTGTGCAATGCAGGATGATAAAGTGTCTCTGGACGGGATTTTAACACAGGGCTACAGATCTGATGCATCCCTTTTCCCAGAGGGAAAGAGCACTCCTGTCTTTGTCAGGTGAAAGCAAACTACTTGTCAGAGTCTGTATTAACACAGAGGATAAAAGCACTCAGATCAATGGCTGCATATTTTGTATTAGAGACTGGATTGATTTGCTCCAGCAAAAAAACCCACATCCAGAACATCATATTCAATTTAAGTTGCCATCTGATTAATTTTTCAGTAATCCATTTCATTCCTCTTACACATAGACCAGCTGGGGTAATTGGGAAGTGGTTGAGATCTCTGAAATTTTCCAGAAAAGCAGTTTTAATTTTGATTTACTATTTTGACTGGCAGAGGCAGTTCTAGAGGCTTCCACATGGCTTTTCCTACAATAGCCCTCAGTTTGTACGTCAGGGAAACGATACTGGGATTCTGCCAGTTGCTGAGAATGTCTTTTCCAATGTTGCTTTCCAGAACTCGAACTCTGATTAATTTTTCAGTAATCCATTTCATTCCTCTTACACATAGACCAGCTGGGGTAATTGGGAAGTGGTTGAGATCTCTGAAATTTTCCAGAAAAGCAGTTTTAGTTTTGATTTACTATTTTGACTGGCAGAGGCAGTTCTAGAGGCTTCCACATGGCTTTTCCTACAATAGCCCTCAGTTCGTACGTCAGGGAAACGATACTGGGATTCTGCCAGTTGCTGAGAATGTCTTTTCCAATGTTGCTTTCCAGAACTCGAACAATAACCATGCAGTGCGTTTAGGAACCTACAAGACCTGTTGTGAACTACGTCACAGGCAAACTCCTTTAATCACGTGGATTTCATAAGCTCCTATCCTGGATCTTAATAGACCTTAATCTTATTTGACCTTAATCTTATTTGAGTCCCTAGGAATCAGCATCAGTTAAGCCTTGTAATTAAGTGTAGTCTAGTCAGTTAAGTCAGTGTCTAGTAATCCCCTCAGTTTCTGAGTATTTTCTTTTATTCAATTTACTGCTCTGTTAAGTTACTCTGGGTCGGGTTGGAGAGGACTAAGAAGAAAATATACAGTCTAACATTTTGGCATTTTATCATATATTTCTTAAGGGAAGCCAGGCTTCCATTCAGCAGACGCTGAGCCAGTGAACTGGGTCATGTCTAGAAATTGGCTACGACGTCTTGATTCTTTTGTGGTGATTTAAGTCAGATTCCCGTTCACAAGGGTAAGAGTTCATCGCTTGGAGAAGTCAAGTAAAGCTTTTGTTCAGTTCAGTTCAGTTCAGTTGCTCAGTTGTGTCTGACTCTTTGCGACCCCATGGACTGCAGCAAGCCAGGCTTCCTTGTCCATCACCAACTCCCTGAGCTTACTCAAACTCATGTCCATCGAGACAGTGATGCCATCCAACCACCAGACTTAAATTGAAGACAGCTTCTGTAGACTATGTATTTCTGTTCTAGGAATACCACCAATAACTTTGCAAATCCAACCATTCTGACTCCAGCTTCAGTCCTGGTACCTATTACAGGAACCATGCCTATCCTTTCACTATAAGTTAAGCCCCATCCCTTGTATCCTGTCATTCTGGAATCCCATCACAAACCTCATTTTTTTTTTTATCAATATCTCACTCTTTTTCCTAGCTTAAAGATATTATTCACTAGAAAACTTATCATGGATTTTGGCACTCTCCTCACAAATGTATCTCAAAACTCTGGTGAAGGGAAGTAACTTCTGGAATATCCTGGTTAAAGTTTAATTGTGGTTAAAGTTTAAATAAGTAGATGATAATAATATTACTCTAACATTCTTATTTCCCTAGGCTTTGAGCTAGCTTCTTTTGAAGCCTTAGATCCCATTTCTAAACCTTGAGTATATCAAGGAATTTGGGGTACTTCACCTTCATTTAGTAAAGGCCACTATTGTATTCAAGAAAAGCATTAGATTCACTTTGGAACTCCAACTATCGCATTTCATCTAGACTCCCTGGATTGTATACCATATCAACTAATTCACCTGAATCCAATATTTTCAATTTTCTATCATAGTCTATCTTTAGGATCCATTCTCATATACACTTTTCAGGTTTCTTTCAACATATACAGTGGAAAGACATTGTTTTCATGTTATGAGACCACCAGCTAGCTCATTCCTATTTTGTTGGAGCTTGCTGGGACTTGAGTCTGGTTTAAGTCTTGAAACAATGAATGGTGATGACAGTGAGTCTTGAGGATCATTAAGCTCCCTGCAAGTCAGCTGCATTAGGACAGTTTAATATGAATTTTTAGATAAGAGGGGCTGATATTCTCAGATAAAAAAGGAAAGACTATTCCTCCTATCAAGCCTGGCCACGTGGATTTGGGTATTCAAGGTATATCTTTATATAGCTCATTATAATTTTCATGTACCACATTTCAATTTTCAGAATCTCATCCCTTTCCAGCTTCAACACAAGAGGCACCACAAGATTTGAATTTAGTTTGTCCACCAGTAGGATCATATGTTAAATTTGTTTTACAGATATTGTGGCTGTATAGCTACAGGAGATGAGGAACTTATTTAGGAAAGTTATAGGAGAGCTTTGGTTCTTTATCTGAGCCATGGCCTGGAAATTTTCAGTTGCAAGCTCATCTTCTTCTTATTCTCCATTCACTGGCTCACTCAGAAGCCATCAACCAATCTTAGAGTTTTATACCCTAATACCCGTATTAACTTTAGCCCTTTTTATCTTTTAGAGATGAAAGCATTCTATAGGCTTTTCTTCCTGGTGACTAGAGGTGCTAAGTTACAATCAAATTGCCTCTGCAGAACATATGACTTCCCATTTGCTACAGGACATAAGTCACTGCTATTTTTTATTTTAGATTCAGATTCAGATCCTCATCCTTAAGTCTTTATTTCCCTGGAATCAACTCCATTACCAACAACCATATCAGTCAGGGTTCGGTCAGGATAACAGAAACTTTTCTCTGAATTCTGGACCTAGAATGTTTGTATAGAATTAGGAGGTTGTGGTACTGAGGGCAGAGCTGGAGTGGATGAGAGAGAATGATCATCAGCAAAACTGCTACTAAGCTTCAGAGAGTAGCTGCAGCAGGGTGGGGATACGACAGGTAGGGTATGTCTGAAGCAGTAGAGTGACATCTGACAATGTCAGATACACATGTCAGGGACCACCCTAATGCTCATGTCTGGACACACAGCTGACCATTCCACCCTCCCAGAATAATTGATTCTGGTGCCTGTCTTATTTTTATTTATTTTTAATTTGATAAATATAGTTATTTACCATGTCCAGTTCTAACTGTTACTTCCTGACCTGCATACAGATTTCTCAAATATAGTTATCTTTCAATGTTGCTTTTGTTTCAGGTGTACAGCAAAGTGATTCAATGATGCATATGCATATATTCATTCTTTTTCAGATTATTTTCCCTTTAATGTTATTACAATTCATTGAGTATAGCTCCCTGTGCTATAGAGTAGGTCCTTGTCTGTTATCTATTATTTATAGATGACGATGATGATGACGAAAGTCACTTCAGTTGTGATCCTGTGGACAGTAAGTAGCCTGCCAGGCTCCTCTGTCCATGGAATTCTCCAGGCAAGAATACTGGAGTGGGTAGCCGTCCCCTTCTCCAGGGGAGAGAACAGGTGGGTAGCCACATTGCAGGCAGATTCTTTACCATCTGAGCCGCCAAAGTGTATGTGTTAATCTTAAACTCTTTGTATCTCCCACCCCACCTTCCTCTTTGGTAACTGTATGTTTGTTTTCTGTGTCTGTGGCTCTGGTACATTTCCAAATCTCATGTGATGTCGAGCTCTAACCTATACCGCACAGGACAGAGGACCTTGGAGAACATAACTCTTGACCTTAAATGAGAATAGTAGTGGTGCTATGAGTTGACAGCAGAAAATCCTGTGTGACAACAGATAAAAGAAATAAAAGGAATATGAAAGTATTACTTGAAAGAGATGGCAAGAGGCTGGGTACGATTTCCTTAATAGAGTGCAAAATGGGAATAGAGTGGAAACTGATGAAATATGGCTGAGTCCCTTCACTGTTCACCTGAAACCAACACAGCACTGTTCTGTTCAGTTCAGTTCAGTCGCTCAGTTGTGTCTGACTCTTTGCGACCCCATGAATTGCAGTACGCCAGGCCTCCCTGTCCATCACCAACTCCCGGAGTTCACTCAGACTCACGTCCAATGAGTCCGTGATGCTATCCAGCCATCTCATCCTCGGTCGTCCCTTTCTCCTCCTGCCCCCAATCCCTCCCAGCATCAGGGTCTTTTCCAATGAGTCAACTCTTCGCATGAGGTGGCCAAAGTACTGAAGCTTCAGTTTTAGCATCATTCCTTCCAAAGAAATCCCAGGGTTGATCTCCTTCAGAATGGACTGGTTGGATCTCCTTGCAGTCCAAGGGACTCTCAAGAGTCTTCTCCAACACCACACTTCAAAAGCATCAATTCTTCGGCGCTCAGCCTTCTTCACAGTCCAACTCTCACATCCATACATGACCACAGGAAAAACCATAGCCTTGACTAGACGGACCTTAGTCGGCAAAGTAATGTCTCTGCTTTTGAATATACTATCTAGGTTGGTCATAACTTTTCTTCCAAGGAGTAAGCGCCTTTTAATTTCATGGCTGCAGTCACCATCTGCAGTGATTTTGGAGCCCAAAAAAACAAAGTCTGACACTGTTTCTACTGTTTCCCCATCTATTTCCCATGAAGTGATGGGGCCAGATGCCATGATCTTCGTTTTCTGAATGTTGAGCTTTAAGCCAATTTTTTCACTCTCCTCTTTCACTTTCAACAAGAGGCTTTTTAGCTCCTCCTCACTTTCTGCCATAAGGGTGGTGTCATCTGCATATCTGAGGTTATTGATATTTCTCCCAGCAATCTTGATTCCAGCTTGTGTTTCTTCCAGTCCAGTGTTTCTCATGATGTACTCTGCATAGAAGTTAAATAAGCAGGGTGACAATATACAGCCTTGACGTACTCCTTTTCCTATTTGGAACCAGTCTGTTGTTCCATGTCCAGTTCTAACTGTTACTTCCTGACCTGCATACGGATTTCTCAAGAGGCAGGTCAGGTGGTCTGGTATTCCCATCTCTTGAAGAATTTTCCACAGTTTATTGTGATCCACACAGTCAAAGACTTTGGCATAGTCAAGAAAGCAGAAATAGATGTTTTTCTGGAACTCTATTGCCTTTTCCATGATCCAGCGGATGTTGGCAATTTGATCTCTGGTTCCTCTGCCTTTTCTAAAACCAGCTTGAACATCAGGGAGTTCACGGTTCACGTAATGCTGAAGTCTGGCTTGGAGAATTTTGAGCATTACTTTACTAGCATGTGAGATGAGTGCAATTGTGCGGTAGTTTGAGCATCCTTTGGCATTGCCTTTCTTTGTTAATCAGCTATATTCCTGTACAAAATGTTTCAGTGTTAAAAAATAAATAAGTAAAATTTTAAAAACTAAAACTAAAAATCTTTTAAAAAGATGCTGCTTTTTATCTTATAAAATTATTTCTCTATTAATACCATTTGATTTTTTAAAGAATATGGAAATATTACTTTAATTAAAAATGAAATCTAGGGTAATAGTGTTAAGGGAATATCATTATTCAGGTAAATTAGATGATTTACTGTGCAGATTAAGAAGTTCCTATATATATTTGGGCTTCTCTGGTAGCTCAGCAGTAAAAGAGTCTGCCTGCTGATGCAGAAGACTCAGGTTCACATGTTCGATTCCTGGGTCAGGAAGTTCTGCTGGAGAAGGAAATGGCAACCCACTCCAGTATTCTTGCCTGGAAAATCCCATGGACAGAGGAGCCTGCCAAGCTAGCGTACATGGGGTCGCAAAGAACTGGACATGATTTCGTGACAAAAGAACAACAACAATGTAGATTTAAAATAATTTTATGACACTTTCAAAAGAAATGGAGCATTCTGATTGGTTGCACTACTATACTTAGACAAACATGTCCTTCTCGAACCTGGAAGAGACATAATTTCCCTCCAATGGCCCACATACTAACATGGGACACACTGCATATCACAGGCATTGGTTTCTTTCTGTGAAGCCAAGGCCTGAATAGGCAGATCTCTGGGGCAAAAGCTCAGGTATCAATTTTACCAAGAACATGAACTTCACTGGCTGCTCCCAGGGTTGGGTAGAGAAGTGTGATTTCTGCTTTCCATGGCAAATTCTGGACCTGGTTGCAATGGAAGTTCCAGCAGGGCCAATGTTATTTAGATGGAGATTAAGTTCTAAATGCAGCTGTCAGCTTGAGGTTTTGTCGGAAATCAGAGCAGGGAGAGCTTGGCTTTGTATGTAGAGGATATACAAAGACTGTATGCAAACTTATTTAGATTCTTAAAGGATAACTGTCAAAGCTTGGAAAATCATTCACTTAAACATTCTTTTGGAAGAAGTGATGTTTGGAATGGAACTTACTGAGTTTTATTGTTGTTGAAGATTTATCTCTACATATTAACCAAAAGTGGTCCATCCCAGAAATTAGAAGTTTTCCAGAGAAGCAGAATTGCATAACTTATTAAACATACATGCTTTGGAAGCAGATTCTTCTAGTTCAGGTCCTTGTTCTGCCTTTTGCTAGCTAAATTTCTCCTGAATCATGCTATTTAATCATCGGCTTCTCCTGTTTAAAATGAAATTGAGACTCCCTATCTCACAGTTTAGGAAAATTCGAAGAACTGATAATGCATATAAGTCATTTAACAAAGTTTCCAGTGCATAAAATATTAGCTCTTATGCTTATGAATAGATTTAGGCTATTTTTTCAAAATATATCACAAAAGCATGTTTATACAACATCAGGAAGTTGTATGTGTGTACAGTTGAGAGCTTAGGAAATTTCAAGTCATGGCATGACAATATTCAGACTTTTATCTCTTGGTGCTCTTTGAAGGGTAGATGATTAGAAACACTGTACAGCTGTTGAAAGGAATACATAAAATTATGTAAATAAAATATTTCTGCAGAGACTGTAACAAAATGTAAACAGATATTGCAGAGTTGCAGTCTAGGAGAGCTCTAAAGGACAATTGTTTTAGCATCCTTGTGTCCCAAGGCACTGAGAGAAGACCGCCATGCTCAGAGAATGCTTCAAACAAAGGTTACTCTTATTATTATCATTATTGGACAAAATAAAACAAGAGCAAGAATAAATGTCAGAGTTCTCTTAGTCCAGGTTTTTAATTTTATTGATAAGCATATGAGATTTACTCAAGGCCACAAAGGTATCATTCCATGATTCTGTAATCATGGACGAAGGACTCCCTTTTTCCCTTGACTCCATGTTGATGATAACCTACTGTTAGTTTGTTAAGGATGCTATAACAAAGTATTACGAGTAGAGGGCATAGACAATAGAAGTGGGTTTTCTCATACTTCTGGAGACCGGAAATCTAAAGTCAAGATGCTGACCTAGTTGGCTTCCTCCTGCAACTTCTCTCTTTGGCTTGCAGATGGATGCTTTTCACTGTGTCCTCACGTGGGTATTCTGAAGTACATCCATGTCAGTATTATCTCTTCCCCTACCTACAGGGTCACTGGGCCCTATCAGATTCGGGCACCACCCTGATAATTTAACCTTAACTACCTATGCCGAAGCCTTTGACTGTGTGGATCACAATAAACTGTGGAAAATTCTTCAACAGATGGGAATACCAGACCACCTGACCTGCCTCTTGAGAAACCTATATGCAGGTCAGGATGCAACAGTTAGAACTGGACATGGAACAACAGACTGGTTCCAAATAGGAAAAGGAGTACGTCAAGGCTGTACATTGTCACCCTGCTTATTTAACTTCTATGCAGAGTACATCATGAGAAATGCTGGGCTGGAAGAAGCACAAGCTGGAATCAAGATTGCTGGGAGAAATATCAATAACCTCAGATATGCAGATGACACCACCCTTATGGCAGAAAGTGAAGAGGAACTCAAAAGCCTCTTGATGAAAGTGAAAGAGGAGAGTGAAAAAATTAGCTTAAAGCTCAACGTTCAGAAAACTAAGATCATGGCATCTGGTCCCATCGCTTCATGGGAAATAGATGGGGAAAGAGTGGAAACAGTGTCAGACTTTATCTTTTGGGGCTCCAAAATCACTGCAGATGGTATAATTTAACCTTAACTACCTATGCCGAAGCCTTTGACTGTGTGGATCACAATAAACTGTGGAAAATTCTTCAACAGATGGGAATACCAGACCACCTGACCTGCCTCTTGAGAAACCTATATGCAGGTCAGGATGCAACAGTTAGAACTGGACATGGAACAACAGACTGGTTCCAAATAGGAAAAGGAGTACGTCAAGGCTGTACATTGTCACCCTGCTTATTTAACTTCTATGCAGAGTACATCATGAGAAATGCTGGGCTGGAAGAAGCACAAGCTGGAATCAAGATTGCTGGGAGAAATATCAATAACCTCAGATATGCAGATGACACCACCCTTATGGCAGAAAGTGAAGAGGAACTCAAAAGCCTCTTGATGAAAGTGAAAGAGGAGAGTGAAAAAATTAGCTTAAAGCTCAACGTTCAGAAAACTAAGATCATGGCATCTGGTCCCATCGCTTCATGGGAAATAGATGGGGAAAGAGTGGAAACAGTGTCAGACTTTATCTTTTGGGGCTCCAAAATCACTGCAGATGGTGATTGCAGCCATGAAATTAAAAGTCGCTTACTCCTTGGAAGGAAAGTTATGACCAACCTAGATAGCATATTCAAAAGCAGAGACATTACTTTGCCAACAAAGGTCCGTCTAGTCAAGGCTATGGTTTTTCCAGTGGTCATGTGTGGATGTGAGAGTTGGACTTTGAAGAAAGCTGAGTGGCAAAGAATTGATGCTTTTGACCTGTGGTGTTGGATAAGACTCTTGAGAGTCCCTTGGACTGGCAAGGAGATCCAACCAGTCCATTCTAAAGGAGATCAGTCCTGAGTGTCCATTGGAAGGACTAACACTAAAGCTGAAACTCCAATACTTCGGCCACCTCATGTGAAGAGTTGACTCATTGGAAAAGACTCTGATGCTGGGAGGGATTGGGGGCAGGAGGAGAAGGGGACGACAGAGCATGACATGGCTGGATGGCATTACTGACTCGATGGACATGAGTTTCAGTGAACTCCAGGAATTGGTGATGGACAGGCAGGCCTGGCATGCTGTGGTTCTTGGGGTTGCAAAGAGTCAGACATGACTGAGCGACTGAACTGAACTGGTGGTTGAGTGTTCAACATATAAATTTGTGTGGGAGGACACAACTCAGTCCGTAATGCCTATCCATGTAAATATGCTTTTCCAATATTGTTCTAATATTCTTTTAAGTTGAAACTTTGCTGGCTATGTCTGTGTCTAGATCTATATAGACCACATATGTAAAAGATCATTCCATCTTGGCCCTCAACCTTAGGGCCAGGTCAATCTGCCAAATAGAAGAAACAGAAAACATATTTTCATAACAAAGAAAAATGTTAGTTTGATTGTAAATCATCAGCAACTTTGTTATATTTGAATAAGAAAGACACTTCATATTAAATGGTTGTTAATTATATTTCTTATCAAGGCTTTATTTTGAAACTAGTTTAACAGCAGTGATGAATGTTTCTGCATAAGTGTTTTCTGTGTTTTTAAAGTTTAGTTTTCCAGGAAGAGTCTTTATCAGAAAAGAACAAATCTGGATGGGTAGCATGATTGGCATGATTTAAGTAAGTATAGCTGTAGATGGAGACAAATCACAGAGATGCACATGGGGGGTAAGGATAGAGACAGGGATAAAGGTAGAATGGATATAGATATTTCTGTGTAAGGCTACACATTTTTTTTTTTTTTTTGGTGCAACAAAACATTTTATTCTCATTCATGCACCTGTATGAAGGCAAATCTATTTCTTTTCCACAAATTTATTTCCATAGTTTGGATTTCTCTGATAGCTCAGCTCGTAAAGAATCTGCCTGCAATGCAGGAAACTCTAATTCATTTCCTGGGTTGGAAAGATCCCCTGGAGAAGGGAAAGACTGCTGCTGCTCCTAAGTCACGTCAGTCATGTGCGACCCCATAGATGGCAGCCCAACAGGCCCCCCTGTCCCTGGGATTCTCCAGGCAAGAGCACTGGAGTGGGTTGCCATTTCCTTCTCCAAATGCATAAAAGTGAAAAGTGAAAGTGAAGTCTCTCAGATCCCTGGGTTAAGTGAAGTTAGATCCCTGGGTTGGGAAGATCCCCGGGAGAAAGGAAAAGCTACCCACTCTAGTATTCTGGCCTGAATAATTCCATGGACTTTATAGTCCATGGGGTCTCAAAGAGTTGGACACGACTGAGCAACTTTCACTACTCACTACTACTTCTATGTCCTTAGTATAAGACAACCCATTTGCAGAGCATAGTGAGGGTGCAGAACTTTCAGGCTCACTTAAAAGGAAATCCATGTACAGGTTTAACTGCTAGAAACTACTATCTTGCCTAAAAGAACACAGCAGGTATTTTCCATAAATGTTATAATTATTTTATATTGTAGTGGAAATGCAGAGCATTTTGGTGACTTGATCAGAGCTGACGCTTGAGGGCAGATGTGCCCAGGAACAAGGCTGTCTCCAAAGGTAGGCAGGGCTGCTTCTCCTACAATGCTTGGCTTCATTTTGTCGAACAGGAAACAGAAGCTCAGAGAGATGAGTGCTGTTTAAAAATTCAACTGATGAGGAAGCGGTAGAAATGAAATGAAAGCCAGGGAGCTTTATTCTCATTGAATGAGACAGAATACAGACTGCTCAACGTTTGGCATTGTTATTTTTCTTTTAACTCCTAGGGGGGAAAACACCAAGGTCTATCATGATAAACTAAACATTGCTTGGACTTACACAGTCCCACATCCAGCAGGCTTGCACCATCCTATGGAGAATGAGACAGTGTAAAGGTAGCTGGTGTACACGGGGTAGCCAGCAAGCAAGTGGTCACTCAGTTATGAGAGGGACCACGCTTGACTGCGGCCCATGATGCCGATCTTCATATTGGCTTAGAGTCCCACCTAAGCTATGTTACTGTTTACTTCTCACATCGGTTCAGTTCCGTCCAGTCGCGCAGTCGTGTCTGACTCTTTGTGACCCCATGAACCGCAGCACACCAGGCCTCCCTGTCCATCTCCAACTCCCAGAGTTCACCCAAACCCATGTCCATCCAGTCGGTGATGCCATCCAGCCATCTCATCCTCTGTCATCCCCTTCACCTCCTGCCCTTAGTCTTTTCCAGCATCAGGGTCTTTTCAAATGAGTCAGCTCTTCACATCAGGTGGCCAAAGTACTGGAGTTTCAGCTTCAGCATCAGTCCTTCCAATGAACACCCAGGACTGATTTCCTTTAGAATGGACTGATTGGATCTCCTTGCAGTCCAACGGACTCTCAAGAGTCTTCTCCAACACCGCAGGTCAAAAGCATCAATTCTTCGGCGCTCAGCTTTCTTTAAGTCCAACTCTCACATCCATACATGACCACAGGAAAAACCACAGCCTTGACTAGACGGACCTTTGTTGGCAAAGTAATGTCTCTGCTTTTGAATATGCTACCTAGGTTGGTCATAACTTTCCTTCCAAGGAGTAAGTGTCTTTTAATTTCACCATAATCTAAATTTATTCCATTGAAAATAAGGCTCTGAGAAGGTACTTCAGAGCTGGAAATTATTTGTCTATGTTGAATATTCTGGACATTTTCTTGTACAGAACTGCCAGGAGGTTGGTACAGAAGTTTGTTTCTCTCCTTGTTAATCAGATACCACTAAAATATAAGTCTTGGGACTTCTGTTTGGCCCAGTGGCTAGGACTCCATGCTTCCACCACAGGGGGCACAGGTCACGGAACTAAGATCCCACAAACTGCACAATGTGGCCAAAAACCCACCAACAAACAAGCTCTTCATGTCTTTTCCTGAAATATGATACAATTTAGTGTCATTGATGCTTTTTTTTTTTTAGTCGTAGAAGACAGATTTTTATTGCCTAGGTGAACAATGAGAGAAAAGAAAGAACCATGGAGAATCTGTGATCACCTAAAGACACATTTTATCCCTTGGGTTTAACCTTCTACAGGAAGACATGACTCAGAAAGGCAGTTTTTCACGAAGAACTCTAACTTGTTTTATTTTTTTCTTCACATTTTATTTCTTATTTTAATTTTCTATTTATTTTCTTTTTTTTTTTCTGAGCCATTTACTCTCTGTTGGAGATGCTGGAGAGTAATAAGAATGTCACAAGACAGTTTAGTAGTTGGAAGGAGAGTTTTAGATTGTCTGTAGATGGGGAAATGTGAGCATCCACACAGTGACTGGTCAGCTGAACTTGGACATGATTTTACACGCTCTGCTTTTTCTCCTCTGCACAAGCCATGAAGTGTTCAGATGCTAACTTAATGTCAGCATTTTCTTTGCTGTTGAGACAAAAGAAATCCTAAAGAGGTATTTCTAAGCCTGCACATGAGTTTCCATAGCAATCTTGGCTAGGAATTAAATTAGGATAAAGAATTCCTTAACATAACTTAAAAAATCTCAACTAACCTACAGCTACAGGTTTTGCCATAAGACAGACATTTCTATTGGGTATTCCAATTTGATTAAGTGTCCACAATAGAGAAGTTTATTTAGAAGTACCATCTGCAGCTATAATTAGTTTGAACTTGTGGAAATGAAGACTTTGACAGGAGATATGACATTCATTTCTCAGAAAGGAGAACTTTGTTATTTTGCATCGATGAGAGCATGGAAGTGGAATGAAACTGCATTCACAGAAATTCTTATAGGAACTTGTTAGGAGCTTTTAAACATAGAGAGGGGGAATATGGAAAGTTACTCAGAACTGGAAGTTGACTTAGTAGGCAGCTGACATGCACTTCTAACTACAAGCACGGCTTCTTTTCTGATTGGAGCCAACGTGGATGACTTCCACGTGAACCCAGAAGCTAGAGCTTCCCAAAGGTTTAATGCTGCTAACCAATTGTCTAAGGCTCAGTGGACATCTGGGTCCCCAAGATGCAGACACCTGAGAAGTGCTTCAGAGAAACAGCTGATGGAGACCGCCTGGATTCCCAGGTCTTTTTGATTTTAAATGTGTGGCCCCTATCCCTGGTGGCTCAGACAGTAAAGAATCCACCCGCAATGCAGGAGAGGCAGGTTCCATCCCAGGGGTTGGCATGATCTCCTGGTGGAGGAAATGATGACCCACTCCAATATTCTTTCCTGGAGAATTCCATGGACAGAGGAGCCCATGGGGTCAAAAAGAGTTGGACACGACTATAGCGACATAGCCCAGCCTATCATCTAGGAATCTTGTCAACATGCAGATTCTAGTTCGTCTGGGATGAGATGGAGTTGACGCCTGCTTTTCTAACATGGTGATGCTGTCCTTTACTTTGAGTAACAATCTAGAAAATTGGGAATAGGAGAACTGGAGGCTTACCTGCAGCTGTCTTTCCCAGCTCTCACTCTAATCACAAATTAGGCAAAATAACTTTCCTCTTTTTCAAATTTCTTACTTTCTTTGTGGCTTTCCTGTCCTGCCTCATTTGACATCTATTCCATCTTGAGGTTTATAAATGGATCATAAGTAATGATTTGCCAAGACCCAAGGAACCCTCCATAAGGATAATCACAGCCCATTTCTTATCCCTTACATAGTCTGGGGACATAAATTTTTGCCTTTGGCTATAATCCCATGTGCCACAATCCACCATGATAATACTCCTGATCACTCCAAGTGGAAAAAAATTCTGGTTTTTCTTTTAATATAAGACACTAAATTTAATATATTGTATGCATTAGGTCTGGGCTTCCCAGGTGGCTCAGTGGGTAAAAAATCTGCCTGCAATGCAGAAGATGCAGGAGATGAGGGTTTGATCTCTGAGTGGGGAGATCCCCTGGAGGAGGGCATGGCAGCCCACTCCAGTACTCTTGCCTGGAGAATCCCACGGACAGAGGAACCTGGTGGGCTCCAGTCCATAGTGTCACAAAAAGTCGGGCATTGCTGAAGCCACTGACCATGCATGCATGCATTAAATCTAGCCTTTGTCTTTAACATAAATCACTATTTTAAGAAAGATGTATTTCCTTTTTCCTTTTAAAATAATAGCTGAACCTGTTATCTAAGATCCTTATGCTCTAAATACATTATCTAATTGATTTTCTACTGAATTGGAATTCAGAAGGTCTAACTTTTATTCTTTGTTCTATCTCTTTTTCTATGCCTAAAGGCCAAAGATTTAACTTTTCTAACCTCTGCTTCCTTAATTTACAAAGTGAAAGTTTGATGAGGAGAATACTTGTGTCCTCTGAAGCTGTAATTCTAGAATTCTAGTAAACATAATAATTGTGTTCATATACTGAAAGAGTAATTTCACTATTGCCACCGTTGTATTGTTTGGAAATACATTGTGTAGCTCAATGAAAAATCAGTTTATTCTGGTCTAAGTACTTGACCATTTCTTTCTTAGTATGTTAGAAGTCATTCATTGTGGGAAAAAATATGCAGAGATAGGAATCATATAGGCAATAATCTCTGTTAAGTACCTTTACTTGAAAAATAAGTTGTGGTTCTGGGACTTCCCTGGAGGTTCAGAGGTTAAGACTCCCCGCTTGCAAAGCATGGGTGCAGGTTCGATCCCTGGTCAAGGAAGTAAGATCCTACACACTCTGCAGTGTGGCAAATAAATAAATAAATAAAATTTCTCACTATAGTCTGATAAAATAGGTAGTTTTTTACAAAGTAAAAATAATGTGGAGCAAAAGCTTTTTTTGAGATATAATTTAATGCCATATATAATCATATAAGTCACTCTTGTAAAGTCTACAAGTGAATGGTTTAAAGTATATTCACAGAGGTTTGTCTCCATTGCCACACTCAGTTTTAGAACATACCATCATCTCAAAAAGAAACTGCATACCCATTTAGTAATCATTCTCATTTCTCCTCACATCGCTCCATCCTCATCCCTAGGGGACCACTGATCTCCTTTTGTGCCCCTGGATTTGCCTACATTTCCTATAAAAGACATCATGCAGTATGTGATCCCTGTGACTGACTGCTTTCATTTAGCGTGATGTCTCCAAGGTTTACCCATATTATGGCACGAATCAGTATTTTATTTCTTTTTATTACCAAATATTGTTGAATCATATGGCTATACCACATGGATAAATGATATATCCATTCATCTATTTATCTGCTGATGCTCATTAAGACTGTTTTCATTTCTGGCTATTATGAATAGTACTGCTGCTGTTGCTGCTAAGTCGCTTCAGTCATGTCTGGCTCTGTGCGACCCCATAGACGGCAGTTCACCAGGCTCCCCCGTCCCTGGGATTCTCCAGGCAAGAACACTGGAGTGGGTTGCCATTTCCTTCTCCAATGCATGAAAGTGCAAAGTGAAAGTGAAATCGCTCAGTCATGTCCGACTCTTTGCGACCCCATGGACTGCAGCCTACCAGGCTCCTCCTCCATCCATGGGATCTTCCAGGCAAGAGTACTGGAGTTGGGTGCCATTGCCTTCTCCGAATAATACTGCTATGAAATACAAATGTGTTTCTGTGTGGACGTGTTTTATTTTTCTCAGATACCTAGAAGTGAAACTGTTAGGTCACATTATAACTAGATGTTTAACTTATTTTTTTGGCCATGCCATGGAGTATGTGGGGTCTTGGTTCCCTGACCAGGGATCAAACTTCAAACTCATCCACTGGAAACATGGAGTCTTAACCACTGGACCGCTAAGGAAGTCCCCTCTATGTCTAACATTTTGAGGAATTACTAGACTATTTCCAAACAAGCTGGCCCGTTTTACATTCCTACCAGAAGTGTGTGACGGTTCTTATACTCCACTTTCTCGACAACACTTGCTATTATCCATCTTTTTAATAATAACCACTCCCCCAGTGGAAAGTGGCATCTCATTATGATTTTGATTTGTGTTTCCTTAATGTGAATAATATTGAGAGTATTTCCATGTGGTTGTTGGCTATTTATAAATCTTCTTTACAGAAATGTCTATTCAGATTCTTTATTCATTTTCAAATGGGTTATCTGTTTATTATTGGGTTGTGAGAGTTCTTTATATATTCAACATACCAGTCTCTTCTCAGATGTATAATTTGAAAATATTTTAGACTAAAGTCTATCTCATTGTTTTGGTAATGATATACTTGCAATAACAAAAAGTTTAATTTTGATGATGTTTTCATCTGTCTTTCCATTTGTTGCTTGTCCTTTTGATATCATATCTAAGAGGCCATTGTTCAAAGATTTATACCTATGGAGAATTCCTACCCTTGATAGAAACATTAAAAAACGTTTCTAGAATAATTCAGCATTCCAGAAACTGACAAACTAAACACACAAGTTGATAAACAATTTACGGTAGTTTTGACAGAAGGACAGCTGGCCTCTTGGGAAATTTTTGTATCTGTAGGCCATATGACACTTTGACCATTCCCTCTGTCACATCATTAGGCCAGATTGCAAAAACACATTAAAGATGTAAGTGCTTAATTATTTGGGGAGCAACTTATCTCCTAAGGAATATAAGCCAGTTGGAAACATGCTGAGCTCAAAATTCATAAAGCGGGTGTCTTGCTATTTCTCTGTGATTGGTTCATACTGAGAGTGTAACAGTTTCTAACACTTACTAAATATTAAAAAAAAAAAAAAACCTCAATTAACTGATGAACAGCTGGATGCTCATTTAATCCTGTCTGCTCTCCTGAAATCTCTTAGACTTCTGTAAAGTGATAACCTATTAATTCAAATTGCCGACGTTATATCTCATGGTGCTTTATTTTGAATAAAAATCAAAGTTGCTTTCTATTTTACAAGTATTGAGGCATTTCTTCCTAGTTGAAAATATATGCTTTGATACCCTAAAAGCCCCAAATGGATTTTCTTTACTCTAAAAATGTTATTATAACATTGAAGAGACAACCAAGTATTTCCTTATGGTATCATCTGAACGAAATATTTCATTTGGCATGTCTCTTCCACTCTTGGCTTTATAGCTGTATAGTTTACTCATTATAACCACAATGGACATATTATTTTCAAATAGTATTTTAGAATAGTCTTTCCAGTACATCTGAGGAAGGAGAAGGTGATATCTACATGGGTTCAGAGAGTTCAGATTTGCTAAGTGACTTTGCTCAAGGCAGTAACCTCCTATCTTTCGAAAGAGCTGTTTCTGATGACCTCATTTACCCTCTGCATTGCTGACGGTGAACTTCACACACCTTCAGGCTACAATCATTATTCGTGCTGAATTTTCTGCCCGCCCACCCTTTCACACACAGGGAAAGTGATGGCCTTGTCCTTCCCTTGGGCTGTGCTATTCAGCCCCTGGCCACTTCTCAGATTTCTTCTCACACAGCTTCCATGAAGCTGGCTCTGCTCCAGACACCATGGCCAAGAGCTTTCTTTTCTCAGAGCTTGTTACGCGCTGTCCCTTCCACTGGGAACACTCTGTGCCTGGATCTTGCGCGTTTGGCTCCTTCTTAAGCTTCGTCTCAGCTGGACATTATCTCAGGGAGAGCTGACCATCCTAATCGAGAGTTTCTCTCCCTTCCCTTTGCCCCGCATCACATCACTAGGTCTTATTTTCTTCATGGTGCTTATTATTGTCTACGAGAATCTATCATCTAAAATCTGATATTTACTTGGACTTGTTTATTGTCCCATCACCTTCTGTTGACAAATTAATATTTCATGAAGTGGAATCAAGTCTGCCTTCTTCTCCATTATAAACCAGTACTTCTTAGCACATTTGGCACAGTAAGCCCTCCACAAATATTTACTGAATGAATAAATGAGTAAAAGGATATATTTAAGCAAAGCTTCACCCTCCTTCCTTTTCCCTACTTTCCCTTCTGAACTGCCTGAGAGCAGCTTACTTCAGTTTCTGCGTTCTGTTACAGGTGTGAAAAAACAACCAAAAGAGAAAACATTGGAAATACACGGATGGTGGGAAGGGAGGTTAACAAGTATTGTAATGTCTTTGAGGAGAAGTTCTCATGTTACAAATGACCAAACAGCATTTCCTTGAGACACATTTAATATATCTTTAATCAGGCAAAATGACAATGTAATGGTAACTTTCTTGATAGATGGGTGATTTGCTTCAATACTGCTTGTGGTATAATACTCTGTTTTGGTGCATCTTCTGCCCGTGTTTGAGCCTAGAAATGTTATCTGGTGATAAAAAGAAACAAGAAATAATTTTAGTACTTTGATTTGAATCTGATGCAGAAATAAACAAAGGCCAGTTGTGACTGGGTTTGAATGGAATTGAGGCACTGAGAGAAAGTAGGTGCTTTGTGTATTGAAAAACTTTAGGTGAAGAGCTATTTTATTCTGAGATTGAGTCTCATGAACAACTGAATTGTCACTTTTGTACCAATCTGAACCTCAAACTGTATAGTTGAATGTGTTGTAATCCTAGATCAATCAGATCTCTCAGAAAACAAATTAAATAAATTTAAAAAAGGAAGAAAGTTGGCCTGGCCAAATAAACTGATAAGAGTCCAAAGTAAAATCTTTTTTCTCTTAGAAAAACCATTGTTCTCTTTCCTTTCCCCGGGAGACATGACTGACTGCCTTTAAACAAAACAATCATCTTGGCATTCACCTCAGGAGTTCCTCCTAGCAGTGAATATTATCCCCCTATCATCCTGTAAGCCTTTTCTGCTGTCCTATTCAGGCTCTCCACCAGGATGAGGGACCAGTTGTCAGAGAATTCTGCAGGTGTCTATTTCATCTTTCATTTCAAGGTGGGAAATCCTTGGCAACAGGGAGCTCCCTGCTGTGATCAAAAAATAAAATGACAAATTATAGGTCTACATGTGAGGCTCTGAGGCTCAGTTTTTGTCAAGGTGGCAGCTGGAGATCAGGGAATGATTTAGTTGGAGGTGGGGTTGGGGGTGGAGGCAGGGAGAGGGTTGAGGGGAAAGGATGTACTAGCAAGAAGCAGCATGTAAGAGTTGCCAACCCAACACTTTTCTTATGTTCTTGATCACATAGGATTTTAATTCTGCACTAGCACGTGGGGTAGAAATATAAGAGAGAAAATGGAAGAAGAATAGGAGAAAGAAAGAATAAAAGAGTAAGCTATTCGGGGGTTATTGGTTGGCTGAAATATTCATAAAAAGGAAGACCTCCTATCTCACTGCTTAATTCAGAGAGTGCATTTTCTGACACATTGTCCAAGATGCATGAAAGAATGGAAAAAATTCAATGTTTATTTTTAAAGTAAGTTTCTTCTGTTCTTAGAGGAATTTTCCAATGTTTACAAAAATCACTTATTTACACACCTGTTTTTCCAGTAGTCATGTACGGATGTGAGAGTTGGACCATAAAGAAAGCTGAGCAGGGAAGAATTGATGCTTTTGAACTGTGGTGTTGGAGAAGACTCTTGAGAGTCCCTTGGACAGCAAGGAGATCCAACCAGTCCATCCTCAAGGAATCAGTCCTGAATGTTCATTGGACGGACTGATGCTGACTCTGAAACTCTAATCCTTTGGCCACTTAATGTGAAGAGCTGACTCACTGGAAAAGACCCAGATGCTGGGAAAGAGTAAAGGAAGGAGGAGAAGGGAGGACAGAGGAGGAGGTAGTTTGATGCATCACCGACTTGATGGACATGACTTTGAGCAAGCTCTGGGAGCTGGTGATAGACAGGGAGGCCTGGCTTGCTGCAGTCCATGGGGTCACAAAGAGTCGGACACGACTGTGCGACTGAACTGAAACTAATGTAAAATATTTTAATATAACCATATTTAGGTTTTGTTTATTGTTCATTGGGCTGTTTTGAATGTCTCACTTTTATCACTGTCTTCTTCCTCCAACCCTCCCTGTTAAGACTTCTAATAGGCTCTATTAGTGTTTTCCTTTTGTATTAGAACATGGAGCCATGGTGTACATGAGGAGCTTAACTCAAAAATGATAGAAAAGTCTCTAGGAATAGACTTGCAGACATAAATATATTAGAAGGTGTGTATCATTATTAGATTCTAGAAATTTCTAGAATTATTAGATTCTAGAAATGCTACAGTAGCATTATATAATACACAGCTGAACTGTGGCAATTTAGTAGAGTTTGTCCTTGAAGCTGGCACTAGATTTCTTTTTCTGCTTTGATTGAACAGATTTTAAGGGTGTATTAGAAAGTGTCTCTTAGAATATATTGTCACATCTAGGTGAAAAAAGTGACCGTCCAGTTTGTTGGGTTTTTTTTTTTCTCATGAAGGAGGTGTGCTTGCTGGACAAAAAAAATGTACTTAGAATACCTGATCACACCCATTCAAGAGCAGATTGGATAGCTTTTCACTTTAGGAAGAACGATATCAACAGAATGTTTTCCAGGGGTCCTAATCTAGGTAGGCTGAGCAGTGAGTGAATGATTCATTCATTCATTTATTCATCAGGTAATTTTGGGGTACCTATTTTATACTGGATACTCTTCTGAGTACTAGGAACAAAAAGATGAATAACATTAAAACATATATAATTGCCATAGCCTGTTTCCTTAAAGAGATCAGTTCATTGAGAAGATTGACTTGGAAACAGAAAATTGCAATACAAATTGATGTGTGGTCACAAGCTGCTATGGGAGAATGAACGGAGACTGAAGGCCATCTAATCTTCCAAGGGAGCTGGGGTGATGAGAAGTGGTAAGCATTTCAGGAAGTCAAGATAGTATAGTTGACAAGCAATTAACTCCTTTCTTTAACTTTGGCCGGAATGGAATGAGTTGCTTGTTGTTGTTGTTCAGTAGCTAACTCATGTCTGATTCTCTGTGACCCCATGTTTGTGAACCATGGCAGCATAGCAGGTTTCCCCATCCTCCATTATCTCCCAGAGTTTCCTCAAGTTCATCTAAATTGAGTCAGAGATGCTATCTAACCATCCCATCCTCTGCCCTCTCCTTTTGCTCTCAATTTTTCCCAGCTTCAGAGTTGCGAAAGTCTAGTAAATCTGAAAGATTGAGTAACAAGACTGGTAAGTTTTAATGAGTATGGAATGATCTACGTGATCCAAGCCTGAATCAGTCCTGGAATAAGCTTCCTGGTGGTTAGGAAGTAGAAGGAAGTCAAGGGGGACGGACAAAGCTCTGCATATGTTGACTCTGTCCTGGGTTGGTCCCAAAGCTTCCCACTTGGTTGGTGAAAGGACAGAGCTGTCCTGAGCAGCCTGACAGGCAACAGCTGGATGCATAAGATTTATGTGCCTGCAGAGATATTAAGCAAACTCATCCACAGAGAAGGAAAGGAAAATTCAATTTAGTCTAATGGCAACTCCCTTTTAATGAAAAGGGAGGAAAGCAGACATCCTTTGGTCTCTCAGTCATATTCTGAGGGGAAGGATATTTATAATTAGTCAAGACAGAATTTGTTATGCTTAGGCTTTGGGAAAAGTGCAATGTAAATGAAGGATGAGCTTCCCTTCTGTCATGGAGATATATGCTACAATTAGCAGAAGTTGATGGAGCAGTTTGCAAGAAGTTATAATTGACTTGAGCCAATAGCACAGAAGGAGAAGGGGGAGTAGGGGCAACAGAGGATGAGATGGATGGATGGCATAATTGACTCAATGGACATGAGTTTGAGCAAACTTCGGGAGATAGTGAAGGACAGGAAAGCCTGGCATGCTGCAATCGGTGGGGGTGCAAGAGTAGGACACCACTGAGTGACTAAACAGCAAAATAGCACAGAAAGCACACTCTAGCTGCTACTGCTACCATGTAATTATCTGATAACATTTCAGGCTTGGTGAACAGTCTCGGGGACCATGAGCAACTATTGTGTTCAGTCTCCTTCACAGCAGAGCTCACAAACAGGGTTTATCTCCCTTATGTAAAAAAATGTTAGGCGAGCTTTCTTACAGTGTACAAAGATATAATTCAGCAGCCTGAGAATGCATGAAACTCAGGCTGGCGACAGAGGCTTAAACAATTCATAAATAGTACCACGAAGCCTTTGTTACATTTCAGCCTTTGCATTAAGGCAGAATCTTGTTATCGTGTGGTGGTTTTAGAAAGTGATGACTTTTTCCCATTACTATATCACTCTGCAGTAAAGGTCATATTTATAGTTTAGTACAGTGCAAGACTTATTGCCATCACATTCTTTCTAGTGAAAGTGCTTGTAAAGAGTGAAATGGCCAACTGTTCACACATAGGCAAAGAAAGAAAGCTTGAGACTAATGGCTGTTAGTAGCATTTTAGCTTTCCCCAGTAGAATACAGCCAACACAGAGCAGGCTCTAGAGCAGACAGTGAGAAAACACTGCCCAGGTGCTAGAAATCTCAGTGCCCCGCTTGAAGTTGGTCCTACTACTCCCTTAACCCTTAAGTTGACTCATTCGGGTTTTCCTTCTTCCCTTGGTTCTCACCTTCTATTATATTTATTTCAGTGCTATTTCCTATGCTGTAAACTACAAATTGGCAAAGAGTTTATTCATTGGAAAAGATCTTGATGCTGGGGAAGATAGAAGGCAAAAGGAGAAGGGGGCGGCAGAGAATGAGAAGGTTAGATAACATCACGAAACCAATGGACATGAATTGGAGCAAATTCCAGGAGACGGAGAGGACTGGAGAGCCTGGTATGCTGTAGCCCATGGGGTCTCAAATAGTCAGGCACAACCTAGCAACTGAACAATAACAGCAATAAACTTAAAACCATTTTGGAGTAATGATAGACTCTTCATAGTTAGCATATGTTAATACAAGTTGTCGTTGTTGTTTAGTCACTAAGTCATGTCTGACTCTTTTACAAACACATAGCTTTACAAACACTGGAGTGGGTTGCCATTTCCTACAGACACATAAATTTTACTGATTTCTTTTATTCTAATGGCTTTCTGAATTTCTTGAGTTTTCTGAGTAAATGATCATATTATCTGCAAAAAATCTCTGTCTTTTCCAGTTTACATACCTCAGTTCTTTTTTCATTCATAACAGTCATCTCAGTTTTTAAGGGGAAAATTTCCACTGCTTCTTATTTTGTATAATTTGGACCTTTAGTTTGATAAAGACATATTAAAGCCTTTTCCTTATGTTGGGAGAAGGCAATGGCACCCCACTCCAGTACTCTTGCCTGGAAAATCCCATGGATGGAGGAGCCTGGTGGGCTGCAGTCCATGGGGTCGCTGAGAGTTGGGCACGACTCAGTGACTTCACTTTCACTTTTCACTTTCATGCATTGGAGAAGGAAATGGCAACCCACTCCAGTGTTCTTGCCTGGAGAATCCCAGGGACAGCAGAGCCTGGTGGGCTGCCGTCTATGGGATCACACAGAGTTGGACATGACTGAAGTGACTTAGCAGTAGCATCCTTATGTTGCCATGGTTTAATTTTTTTCTCATAAATAATGGCTGCTGCAATTTTTTACTTTTGAACAATTATTATAGTGAATTACATTGATATATATTTATCAGTAATCCATTCTTAATATACAATGAAGATCACTAGATTATTTATTATTATTATATTCTTAATGTACTGCTGAATTTCACTTGCTAATAGTCTACTGAGATTTAATTTTTTAAAGATTGTTTTTATGTGGTCATTTTTAAAGTCTCTACTGAAATTGTTACAATATTGCTTCTGTTTTACCTTTTGTATTTCTGGCTGTGAGGCATGTGGGATCTTAGTGCCCTGACCAAGGACTGAACCCACACTCCCAGTGTTGGAAGAAGTCTTAACCCCTGGACACCAAGGAAGTTCCAAGAGTTATTTTGAATACACTTTTAAGAGGGTAGATTTTCATTGCACATATTTTCAAAATGTTAAATTCCTCTTAGGAGGCTTGGTGGAAACCATGGATTGTATTTTAGGCTAGCAGAAATTATTTTACAAAGTATAATTTTATGTGAGAATGAACTTATCTTGGTGCTATTCTTCCCAACTACTCAAATTGGTAGCAGCCACCTTGTCCATCATGCAGAGTGTGTCTCTTCTCACTTCTCCATTGGCAGATCACTTCCTACAAGCAGGGTATATCCACATGATGTCTCTTAATGTCCACTTTTTTTTTTTCAGTCCTCTTCATATCAGCACTGATTCAGCTTCTGCCACAAGTCTGATCACCTCCTTTTAATTCCTCACTTGTTGGCCTTGCTTTGCAAGCTTTCTCAAGAGTTGCATCTGGTCTTCTCTGCTTCTTCAGGCACCTTGCGTGACCTTCCCTTCCTTTGGCTGCCCTTTCCTTGTAGTTTGCTCTCATGAAAGATGTCTCTTGGTTTCTTTAGACATAAATATATGCACTGTATTTGTCCTCCTGGATGTCTGGTTAACATCATCTTCACCATCATGGTCAAATCCCAAGAGTAGTATTTTTGTTCTTCTTAATTCCTAATTCTGGCAACCAATTTTGGTGTGGGCATGTGACCCTGTGAAAGCAATATTTCCTTTTCCTTGTCAGTGTGAGCCACTAAGGCTCATCATTTCCCCTTTTCTCAGTCATACCATACGTTAAATAAAAGGATTGCCACATTCATCACTGAACAGTCAGCTCAAGCTCCATCTTCTATTCCTTTCCTGCCATGGGAGAAATCACCTCCTCTTGCTCTTCCTCCCCACTGATCTGGCTATTTATATCCTGCATACAATATTTATAAGATAAAATGTCAGTGGACTTTGATCTAACTCATGCTGTAAAGAATGTCACCAAAGACTGGACAAATACCTTCTCGGGTTCTTTCATGTCTGGCAGCATCAACTTTGTCTGAGATACCTTTTACTTCTCTTTTTTTCCAAAATTTCCCTACCTTTCAAAGCTCAGCAAATATCTGGTCTTTTTAAAAAGACTTCCCTGACTGCCAAACACACGGAGAAGCCTCTTTTCTGGATTCTTTAATTTCTTCTTCTGTTTCTTTTATGGTGGTATGTTGTAGGAGTTAAGGACGTGCATCCAGAGACAGAAGACTAGGCTCTCGGTGTGCTAACCTAACATAGAAGACAGTTGCACAATATTTTTGAAATTGTTGTAATAATAAAATTTGCTTTATAGAATGCGTGCTGCGATTCATGGGGTCGCAAAGAGTCGGACACGACTGAGCGACTGAACTAACTAACTAACTGATAGATAGTAAGCATTATGTAAGTGCTAACAGTTATTTACAGATGTGTATTTTTCAACAATGATGTATTTAGCACCAATATGTACCAAACACTGCTGGGTGCTTCAAGTGCTTTTTCTTGGGGAGAGGAGTGGTTTTAAAATTCTTTTTTTTTTTTTAATAATTTTTGGATGGTATGTATATTTAAAAATAGCATTATTGAGGTATAACTTTTGTACAAGAATGTACATATTTAAAGGGCATAATTTGATGAATATTAGTAAGTGAATACTCTCATAAAAGAGCACCACAATGAGGATAACAAACATTTCTATTACTCTTAAAAGGTTCCTTGATCCCTTTCGCAATCCTCATTTTCCTTTATTCATGTTTCCAGGCAATGCCTGATCTGCTTTCTGTTCCTGTGGATTCATTTGCCCTTTCTAGAATTTATATACATCATTATCTTTGTATCTTTCTCCCCATTTAGCTGGCACTTCTGAGATCCACCCAAATTGTTGCGTGTATCAATAGTTTGCTCTTTGTATTACTCATTATTATTTCATTGTGTGGATATACCACAATTTGTTTACTCATTTAACTGCTGAGGGACCCTGGATTATTTTCAGTGTTTGGATATTACTAATTTAGTTGTTCTGAATATTCAGGTACTAGTCTTTCTATGATTGCTGTTCATTCTATTGGAGTGAAGCTTGTAGGTTATGTTTGTAAGTATATATTTAACTTTTCATGAAATAGGGAGCTACCTTTCACTGCCCTTGTACCCATATTCTGCTTCCTCATATAACTCACAATATTTGACAAGTAGACTTTGAAGATACTCCAGTTATAAAGGGAAGTGTGCTTCTGTGATTAACAAGAACAAGGAAAAATTTCCGTTTTCCGTCATCAGTTAGTTGGGTCAAAGCCCAAGTAAACCATGACAGGCTCTGTAAGTGCAAGTTCCTGGCCCTTCTCATCCACCATCAGAGCCTATGTCTTTGGGGCTCTGTCTTGTACATGAAAGGCTCACAGAATCTATTTCTCGAATAAATATTTGAATAAATGAAATTTAATTAAATATTTATTTTGTGGTCATATTGTATGTTGACATGTGAATTTGTTTCTGACAAATGAATAGAGTTGGGACTTGCTTTCAAAAAATAGAGTTTAGAATGATATATTTACGTTTTGTTTCAAAAGATAGCAGTGATATATAAACAACTGTGCTTCTTATATGCCAGTGTTTTGTGTTATGTTGGGTTACTTGTGTTCTATAAAGATGTGTCTAAAATCCCACAATGGAGCATAAGGTGAAGTCGCTCAGTCGTGTCCGACTCTTTGCGATCCCTGGACTGTAACCTACTAGGCTTCTCAGTCCATGGGATTCTCCAGGCAAGAATACTGGAGTGGATTGCCATTTCCTTCTCCAGGGGATCTTCCTGACCCAGGGATCGAACCCGGGTCTCCCGCGTTGGAGGCAGACGCTTTAACCTCTGAGCCAACTTAAAAAAAATTATTTATTTATTTAATTTCTTTGGCTGTGCTGTGTCTTCCCTGCCACCTGTGGGCTTTCTCTAGGTGCGGCAAGAGGGGGCTACTCTCTAGTTGCTGTGTGTGGGTTTCTTTCTTTCTTTTTCCCCCCTATTTTAATTGGAGGCTAATTACAATATTGTGGTGGTTTTTGCCATATATTCACATGAATCAGTCACAGGTGTAATGTGTCCCCGTTCTGACCCTCCCTCTCACCTCCCTCCCCATCCCATCCCTCAGGTTCATCCCAGTGCACCAACCCTGAGCACCCTGCCTCATGCATTGAACCTGGACTGGCAATCTATTTCGCATATGATAATATACATGTTTCAATGCTATTCTCTCAAATCATCCCACCCTTGCCTTCTCCCACAGAGTCCAAAAGTCTGTTCTTTACCTCTGTGTCTTTTTTGCTGTCTCGCATATAGGGTCATCATTACCACCTTTCTAAATTCCATATATATGCATTAATATACTGTATTGGTGTTTTTCTTCCTAACTTACTTCATTCTGCATAATAGGCTCCAGTTTCATCCATCTCATTAGAACTGATTTAAATGCATCCTTTTTAACAGCTGAGTAACATTCCATTGTGTATAGGTACCACAGATTTCTTATCCATTCGTCTGCCGATGGACATCTAGGCTGCTTCCATGCCCTGGCTATTGTAAACAGTGCTGTGATGAACACTGGGGTGTGGGTTTCCTATTGCAGTGGCTTCTCTTGTTGGGGAGCATGGGCTTTAGGAGCATGGACTTCAGTAGTTGCAGCTTGTGGGCTCAGTAGCTAATGGTGCATGGGCTGCATTGCTCTGCAGCAGCATGTGGGATCTTCCCTGACCAGGGATCGAACCTGTATCCCCTGCATAGGCAGGTGGGTTCTTAAGCAAGGGACCACCAGGGAACCCAGGAATATAACTTCTTAAAGCAGATATCCTTTACATTTTTCCACTGTAGCACTGAACACACAACCATGAATGCTGTAGGTTGTCATTTTGTGTTTGCCATCAGATAGATCATATCTTTGATTTCAAGATTATCTGAAATTCATTCACTCAACGCTTGTTTACTGAGTAAGCACTGTATTGCCAGGCATTGTTTTAGAGGACAAGGAGAAATCAGTGAACAACAAAGGTAAACAATTCCTGCAATTGTAGAGTTTAAAGTTTTTTGTATGAGGGTGGTGAAAAGTGAAAGTGTTAGTCATTCGTCATTTCCAACTATTTGCTACCTACGAACTGTAACCCAAAAGAATCTTCTGTCCATGGGATTCTCCAGGCAAGAAGATTGGAATGGATTGCCATTCCCTTCTCCAGAGGATTGTCCCAACACAGAGATCAAGCCCATGTCTCTTGCATTGCAGGCAGATCCTTCATCACCTGAGCCACCAAGGGCTGGTGACAGGCAATAAATAAAATAAGTAAATGAAACATCTGAGCATCTTAAACACCACATGGCAGCAAGTGTGATAAAGAGAAATGAACTAGGATGGAATGGTGATGAGTACGCAGCCCACATAGACATTGGCAGATAAACATTTCAGGTAGAGAAAGAAGCATGTGCAAAAGACTTGAAGTGGGAGAGTCCCTGGCAAGGAGCATCTGGATAACATCATATGACTGAGGTCAAGTGAGGGGTGAGAGGACAGGAGCTCAAGTCAACAAAAACCTAATGAATGAGATCAGGCCACCATGGTCAATGTAAACACATTGGGCTTCACTCTGAGTGAGTTGGGAAGCTATTGAGCTGTTGAGTGACTTGATTTATCTTTTTTTAAAGATCAG
Source organism: Aepyceros melampus (assembly GCA_006408695.1). Lineage (NCBI taxonomy): Eukaryota > Metazoa > Chordata > Mammalia > Artiodactyla > Bovidae > Aepyceros > Aepyceros melampus. The sequence goes on from SJXQ01001235.1 coordinate 118,304, forward strand.
GATCATTTTGGTCATGGTGTCAAGAATAGATTGTAGGATAGAAATGGATCCTCAAGGAGATGGGTTTGGAGTCTACTTTAATTGTCAAAGGGAGAGATAGTCATGGCTGGAACTTGGATGGTACCAGTGGAGGAGTGAAAAGTGCTAGCAGTCAGGTGATATTTAATGCATGCCATTGCAACACCTCTAGACACTGGAGCGGCAGAGTGGAGAGGCCAATGGGATATAAAAGTCTGGAGTTAAAGAGATAAGGACAGGGTGAAGATTTACACTTTGGAATCAGTATGGCATACAGGCTTGGGTGATGGTACCAAAGGAATGCAGTAGTCAGGGCACATGTCCAAGGCCTGAAACCTGGGGAACTCTAAGAGGTCAGACAGATGAAGACAAATCAGCAAAGGAGACGGAGACAGAGCAGCCAGTGAATTAGGAAAGACAGCAGAGTTTGAATTCTGGAAAGCAGTGTTTAAGGAGGACAGATACGAGATCAAAGCTGAGGTTTTCAATGATGACAAAGGATGGGCTTCCTTGGTGCTTAAGACTATGAAGAATCTGTCTGCAATGCAGGAGACCTGGGTTCGATCCCTGGGTCAGGAAGATCCCCTGGAGAAGGGAATAGCTACCCACTCCAGTATTCTTGCCTGAAAAATCCCATAGACAGAGGAGCCTGGCAGACTACAATCCATTGGGTTGCAAAGAGTTGGACATGACTGGACAAGTAACACACGCAAGGAATAATGGTACAGAAGGCCAAGGATGAGCAAAGAGTGTCCACACTATCTCTATGGATGCTTGCACAACAGATATAATATGAAAGGTCTGGGAGTTCTTGAGACAGTGAGGACTTGATTTTTAGTTGCAGACAATGCAGTCGTGTCCGACTCTTTGTGACCCCTTGGACTGGAGCTTACCAAGCTCCTCTGTCCATGGGATTCTCCAGGCAAGAATACTGGAGTGGGTTGCCATTTCCTTCTCCAGGGGATCTTCCCGACCCAGGGATCGAACCCAGGTTTCCCGCATTGGAGGCAGATGCTTTAACCTCTGAGCTACCAGGGAAGCCCGACTACCAGAACTAGCTTAGTGAAATCAAGGGTGAGTTATCAACTCCTACTTGCTATAGTGCTAGGGGAGCCAGCAGTGTTGCTGGGGCTATCCATACATTTTGATTTTAAAATATGGTATAAATAAAAATAAAAATTATGCTTCAACTTATGAATAATACACACAGGTTATGAGTGCTTGGACAACCTGTTGAAAGGTAGAAGTACTGCATTTCCCCAGGTTCAAGTCTTACACACGGGCATGGACTTCAGAAGACCTCCTTGGTCTGATCAGTTAATTTAAGAATCAAAACCAGCAAGGAAAGAAGACACAGAATAAGCCTTCTGAGGATATAAAAAAGATTTCCAAAACTTTTATTGAGTGTTCCTGGGATGTTTGCTAGTTTAAGGCTCTCATGTCCGTTTTAAAGATTATTTTTGGAATCATAATGAATTTAACTGTGGTGGTTAAAAAAATATTTTTGTGCCCTGGAAGATGTATTCATCTGAAGAGTATAAGAAGCTCTTTCTGTTTTGCTTTAATATTTTTCATTTTATAGAATTGTATTTGTGGCAGAAATAAAATATTTAATCCTTTATATTTTAACACACACATTTCAAATAACAAAGAATCTGGACTTCACTGTGTAAGATACTCCCTTGCTCTGATATGGCATCTTTATTCTATTTAAGTTTTCAATTAAATTAATTTAATGAGTATGAGCAAACTCTGGGAGATAGTGAAGGACTGGGAAGCCTGGCATGCTACAGTCCATGGGATGACCAAGAGTCGGACATGACTCTGCCACTGAATAACAGCAATTACGTTTTCAAAAAGTTTATACACATCAAATGTGATATGCTACCTACATTTATAAGATAGTTCCTAAATTTAACTGTGAAAACTCCCCATCTCCATCAACATTCTCAGTAAACAGAACTAATTCTATACTTACAGTAATATTGCTTTCAAGTGTATCTTCCAAAATTTGCTACTTAAAGTGAAAAAAAAAATAAAAAAGTAAGGAAAGAATTTGAAGAATTCCCAGAAATTGCAACAGGGTCTACTTCTGGGCTGATGAATAGCTCCTTGAGGAAAGTCAGCTCTCTTATTAATATAACATCTGGCTTGCATCTTGCATAAATAAAAACACAAGAGCAGGATAGAAATATCGGAAAAGGGAAGCAGGAAGGAATGTGTGTTTTCTAGCATAATAATCTCTAACAGCCAAGAAATCTAATTAGAAGAAATGTCATCTCATGGGATTCTAGTCAAGAAAATTCCACAGGAGAAGGCAAAGCCTCGGGGGACCACAACAAAAACAGTGAATCAGATAATTAAAAAAATAAAAAGGAAAAACGAAAACAGCATGCATTGACTGAAGGACTCCATTCAGGCCAAATTGTGATTATCAATGGCTTCTCTAGGGACTGTTTATGACTTTAACCACGAAATTCCATGGCTTGGCTAATGTTTTAAAAAGCACTCTACTGTTCTCATCTGCATGATCGGATTTCTGTTTTTTCCCTTTGTGTATTTGTCAGTCTGGAAGAGGAGAACACATCTCATTAAAGATATGAACAGAAGCTAACTCTCATTCTATTACATGGATGAATGAAATGGTTCTTGTTCTATAGGAAACACCATTTCTGACAATTTTGTTAGAGGTCAGCTTAATATTAAAGTTGAACGTTGGTTACTTCCAAACTTAATCTCGTTCACTTTTTCCAGATCTGGAAACTGAAGCCATGAATTGAAATTAAGTAGTAAAGTGTTGAGTAGTAAAAAATCAAATGATAAGAGAGTGCAAATATAAATATATAAAAATGAGGCTGAGGGCTTTTGGTGGTGTTTGTTCTCATGTTAGATATCTGTCAGCTACTTTGAATTTACCAAGGTATCCCTGGTGTTACCATTCATCTACGCTGCTCCATTGTATCTAGCAAGAAAGAGTGGAAAAGAAAAAGCCAGTTTCTGGTTTCTGTGCTGCTTAGTGAAATTTCCATGACTCTGGAGACATAAATTAGCCACTTTGTAGAGTACACAAATAAGTCTATGTAACAAAATAGACATATAAAAGGAAATATTGGAAAAGTGGAAATCATTAAAAATGAAAAGTAGAATCAATGACACAAAATATTTATTTCTCTAGCTTTCCTGAAATCAGACATCAGTGTTTATGCTGCTGAAGTTTTTTCTCTGCCCTCTTGCTAATCAGTTTTATTTTATTTATGACCTCATTAGAACTTTCTCAATTAGCATTTTCAGTGATATATTGGCGATAAGTATTCAGTTAGTTGAGTTCAGTTGCTCAGTCGTGTGTGACTCTTTGCAACCCCATGGGCTGCAGCATGCCAGGCTTCCTTGTCCATCAGCAACTCCTGGAGTTTTCTCAAACTCATGTCCCTCCAGTCGGTAATGTCACCCAGTCACCTCATCCTCTATTGTCCCCTTCTCCTCTTGCCTTTAATTTTCCCAGCATCATGGTCTTTTCAAATGAGTCATTTCATTTTGCATCAGGTGGCCAAAGTTTTGGAGCTTTGGCTTCAGCAGCAGTCCTTCCAATGGATGTCCAGGATTGATTTCCTTTAGGATTGACTGGTTTGATCTCTGCAGCCCATGGGACTCTCAAGAGTCTTCTCCAACAACACAGCTCAAAAGCATCAATTCTTTGGTGCTCAGCTTTCTTTATGGTCCAACTCTCACATCCATGCATGACTACTGGAAAAACTATTGCTTTGACTAGACGGACCTTTGTCAGAAAAGTAATGTCTCTGCTTTTTAATATGCTGTCTAGATTCATCATAGCTTTTCTTCCAAGGGGCAAGTGTCTTTTAATTTCATGGCTGCAGTCATATCTGAAGTGATTTCAGAGCCCAAGAAAATAAATTCTGTCACTGTTTCCATTGTTTCCCCATCTATTTGCCATGATGTGATAGGGCTGGATGCCATGATCTTAGGTTTTTGAATGTTGAGTTTTAAGCCATCTTTTTCACTCTCTTCTACACTACAGAAAATCATACTACAGAAAAGTGATTGACTTATACATATACATATATTCATTCTTTTTTAGATTCTTTTCTCTTACAGATTATCACAGAATATTGGGTAGAGGCCCCTGTGCTATATTATTCATTGATCTAGTCCCAATTATTTATCTATCTAGTATGTAGTAGTGTTTGTGTTTTTATCCCAAGTTCCTTATTTATCCCTTCCCCTAGTGTTTCCCCTTCAGTAGCCATGTTTGCTTTTGATATCTGTAAGTCTGATTCTGTTTCGTAATTAAGTTCATTTGTACCTTTTTAAAAAATTAGATTCCACATGTGAATATTTGTCTTTTTCTGACATATCTAGCTTAGTATGATAATCTCTAGATTCATCCACTTTGATGTAAATAGCATTATTACACTCTTGTTTGTGACTGACTGTATTCCACCTGCATACACTATATCTTCTTTATCCATTACTCAGTCAATGGACATTTAGGCTGCCTTATGTCTTGGTTATTGTAAACAGTGCTGCAATGAATATTGGGGCATACACATTCTTTCAAATTATGCTTTTCTCCAGATTTATACCCAGGAGTGGGATTTCTGGGTCATATGGTAGTTCTATTTTTATTTTTTAAATGAATTTCCATATTGTTTTCTGTAGTGGTAATTATGTTAATGCTATTAGGATCCTTGAGTTTCAGTATAAAGGAAAAAGATATATTACAAGATCAAAATGAAGTAAAAAAAAAAAAACTAGTTAATCCTAAATCTGGATTGAAAATAACAGTATAAATTCAAGATATATGTTTATGAATTTTTCCTATCTCTGTCCACTAAAAGCACATGGAAATAATGGTCAATCTGTGGCTAGGAATACCCTGTTGAATCCAGACTGTGATGTCGAAATGTCATTTGTCACTTCAAGAAATAGGAACACCATGGAGAACAGCTGATTCCAGGTCCGAGACATGGAATGGCCAAGGTAAACCAGGAATTGTTCTCCATATCAGATTAAAGGGACACTGTTAAAGACTCTGGGTTGTGTCAGGAGTGGTTGGGAGCCAACGTGAAAGAATCCCCCTTCCCTAACCTCCCAGCAAAATGGTGGAAAATTTGAGGCCAATAGGCAAAGACAACTGCATTAACTTGAAAGAGAATACCTATGTTTAAATGTACGTGCATTTTCAAAATGAAACAAAACAAAACAATTCCTAGACAACCTTTGGAGGAAGTGAGGAATCACACTCAGCCTAAAAACTGGTAAATAAATGGAAAGAATCAAGCGTTTATCCTCTTTTCTGTGTGAACTGTCCTCAGAGCAATCATTACGACAAACAGTTTTGGTTATCAAAATTACTCTAGATGATTATTGTCGAAGTAATAATGAAATTAGAGAATAGCCATTTTGCTTCTCCTAATGTAATAATGGATGAAGATATGATCATGAGTGGCCATCCAAACCATTAGGGGATTGCATTTGAGTCAGTTCTAGTGAGGTGGATGAAACTGGAGCCTATTATACAAATGAAGTAAGTCAAAAAGAAAAACACCAATACAGTATATTAATGCATATATATGGAATTTAGAAAGATGATAATGAAGACCCTATGTGCAAGACAGCAAAAGAGACACAGATGTAAAGAACAGACTTTTGGACTCTGTGGGAGAAGGCAAGGGTGGGATGATTTGAGAGAATAGCATTGAAATATGTAAAATAGATGACCAGTCCAAATTTGATGCATGAAACAGGGCACTCAAAGCTTGTGCACTGGGATGACCCAGAGGGATGGGATGGGGTATTAGGGGATTGCATTTGAGTCAGTTCTAGTGAGGTGGATGAAACTGGAGCCTATTATACAGAATGAAGTAAGTCAAAAAGAAAAACACCAATACAGTATATTAATGCATATATATGGAATTTAGAAAGATGATAATGAAGACCCTATGTGCAAGACAGCAAAAGAGACACAGATGTAAAGAACAGACTTTTGGACTCTGTGGGAGAAGGCAAGGGTGGGATGATTTGAGAGAATAGCATTGAAATATGTAAAATAGATGACCAGTCCAAATTTGATGCATGAAACAGGGCACTCAAAGCTTGTGCACTGGGATGACCCAGAGGGATGGGATGGGGAGGGAGGTGGGAGGGGAGTTTGGGATGGGGGGACACATGTACACCTGTGGCCGCTTCATGCTGATGCATGGCAAAAACCACCACAATACTGTACAGGAATTAGCCTCCAATTAAAATAAATTGGTTTTAAAAAATGGATGGAAATCTTGTTTTTGTTTGTTTGTTTTTTTTACTGTGCATTTTAAATTGAAATACAGTTAATTTACGTGTTGTGTTAGTTTTAAGTGTACAGCTAAGTGATTCAGTTATACACATACATCTATTCACTGTTTTAAAAATTATTTTCTCATATAGATTATCACAGAATATTGAGTAGAATTCCCTATGCTATACAGTAGGTACATATTATGTAAACAGTACAGAGGTTCCTTAAAAAACTAAAAATAGAGTTACCATACAGCCCCAAAATCCCACTCCTGGGCATATTTTCAGGAAAAAAAAACACATAATTTGAAAGGATGCATACATCCCAATGTTCATTGCAACGTTATTTACAATAACCAAGACGTGGAAACAATGTAAATGTTCATTGACAGGTGAATGGATAAAGATGTGGTGTATATACAGTGGAATATTAGTCATCCATAAAAAGAATAAATTAATGCCATTTGCAGTAACATGGATGTACCTAGAGATTATCGTAGTAAGAGATGTAAGCCAAAGAAAAACAAATGCTCATACATGATATCATATGATACCACTCATACATGAAATACAATTTTAAAAAAAGATACTTCTGACTTTATTCACAAACAGAAAGAGACTTACAGATATTAAACACAAACTTATGGTTACTAAAAGGGAAACATCAGGGGGAGGGATAAATCAGGAGCTTTGGATGAACACATGCATATTACTAGGTATGAGATAGATGACCAACCGGGATTGTTTTTCATAGCGGCTATGCCATTTTACATTCTCACCAACAATGAAAGGGTTTCCTTTTCTCCACACTATCTCCAGCATTTATTAGAAGGAAATTTTTATAATGGATGAATAAAGCTTACCATACCTGAACCCACTGATTACTTTTAATCTTTAAAAATGTCTTGGAAAAGTGTGTGATGACAATATTTGAAAAAAACACAGATTCAAACAGTAAAATCCAGAGCTTGGGAATTCTATAAGACAAAAACTTGGTGTCCTCAAATAATAAATTGCAAGCAGGGCAAAGAAAGAGGGAGAAACTGATAGAACTGAGAGAGACTTATAAGGTATATTGACCAAATGCCATGTGTGAAAGTTGTTTGTTTTTTTTTTTAACCTGAATTCAAAAGTATGAACTGTAAAAACATTTATGTGACAATATTTATAAGATATTTGGGGAAAATTTGAACACTGACTGAGTATTTAAAGATGTTACAAGTTTATTGACAGTAATTTTATGTTGGAAAATGATATGTTCATGATTAAAAAAGAATTGCTCTTATCTTTCTACAGGAGCTTTCCTAAATGCTTACAAATGAAATGATATGGTGTCTTGTATTTGCTTCTAAATATTCTGGGGATGTAGGGGACATGGGTGGGGGTTATAAATAAAACAGCCTTGACAAGGTGTTGGGAAAGTTATTGAAACTGATGATTTAAATTAATGTTTGGGATTTTCAACTTAAAGTATATTTATGACACTCAGGGCAGATTTTTAAATTGTGACTTTAGGTTTGACTTATGTGCCTCTATAGTACAAAGCCTTTTAGGGATTTATGATTATGTTGCTGGGTGCCTCTGTTTCTGGTATAATTTATCAACTTTGCTAATGACCTCCAAGAATCAGAATCTGTAATTAAAAGAAACCATTAACGTTAGCCACAGAGGTAGATGCATTTTTTTAGAAGCAAGCTTAAATTTGAGATCAACCAAAAGTGCCACACACAAGAAATTTTTAAATGTATCCATCTTTCATAAGTCAAAAATGATTGACATCTGAAATTATGCTTTTTTTTAATTTTTTAAAATTAATTTTTATTTTTTTAGTTTTTTTCTTTAATTAATTTTATTTTTTAGTTTGTTTTGCTTTACAATACTGTATTCATTTTGCTACACATCGACATGAATCAGCCACGAGTGTACATGAACTCCCAATCCCGACCCCCACCTCCCCCGTCCCGCCCCACACCCTCTCTCTGGATTATCCCCATGAATTATGCTTTTAAAGTGTGTACTTCACTTTCATGAGCTTTCCTCATAGTTCAGTTGGCAAAGCATCTATCTGCAATACAGGAGACTTGTGTCCTGGATCACTAGTGAATAAATATGTGCCAACTTACTTTAAGCAGTGATCTAAATCTTGTGGAATAGCTATAGTCATATTTCTCTTAACAAAGTAAAACAATTGAAAGGGATTATGTTTCAATTCCTACACAAATTAACCTCTACTTATTCAATTCAGTTCAGTTCAGTTCAGTTGCTCAGTCGTGTCCGACTCTTTGTGACCCCATGAATCACAGCACGCCAGGCCTCCCTGTCAATCACCATCTCCTGGAGTTCACCCAAACCCATGTGCATCGAGTTGGTGATGCCATCCAGCCATCTCATCCTCTGTCATCCCCTTCTCCTCCTGCCCCCAATCCCTCCCAGCATCAGGGTCTTTTCATGAGTCAACTCTTCGCATGAGGTGGCCAAAGTACTGGAGCTTCAGCCTCAGCATCAGCCCTTCCAATGAACACCCAGGACAGGTCTCTTTTAGGATGGACTGGTTGGATCTCCTTGCAGTCCTAGGGACTCTCAAGAGTTTTCTCCAACACCACAGTTCAAAAGCATCAATTCTTCGGTGCTCAGCTTTCTTCACAGTCCAACTCTCACATCCATACATGACCACAGGAAAAAACATAGCCTTGACTAGATGAATCTTTGTTGGCAAAGTAGTATCTCTGCTTTTGAATATGCTATCTAGGTTGGTCATAAATTTCCTTCCAAGGAGTAAGTGTCTTTTAATTTCATGGTTGCAGTCACCATCTGCAGTGATTTTGGAGCCCAAAAAAATAAAGTCTGACACTGTTTCCTCTGTTTCCCCCATCTATTTCCCATGAAGTGATGAGACCAGATGCCATGATCTTCATTTTCTGAATGTTGAGTTTGAAGCCAACCTTTTCACTCTCCTCATTCACTTTCATCAAGAGGCTTTGCAGTTCCTCTTCACTTTCTGCCATAAGGGTGGTGTCATCTGCATATCTGAGGTTATTGATATTTCTCCCAGCATTTTATTTTTTTTTCTTTCATTAATTTTATTTTTTAGTTTGTTTTGCTTTACAATACTGTATTCATTTTGCTACACATCGACATGAATCAGCCACGAGTGTACATGAACTCCCAATCCCGACCCCCACCTCCCCCGTCCCGCCCCACACCCTCTCTCTGGATTATCCCCATGAATTATGCTTTTAAAGTGTGTACTTCACTTTCATGAGCTTTCCTCATAGTTCAGTTGGCAAAGCATCTATCTGCAATACAGGAGACTTGTGTCCTGGATCACTAGTGAATAAATATGTGCCAACTTACTTTAAGCAGTGATCTAAATCTTGTGGAATAGCTATAGTCATATTTCTCTTAACAAAGTAAAACAATTGAAAGGGATTATGTTTCAATTCCTACACAAATTAACCTCTACTTATTCAATTCAGTTCAGTTCAGTTCAGTTGCTCAGTCGTGTCCGACTCTTTGTGACCCCATGAATCACAGCACGCCAGGCCTCCCTGTCAATCACCATCTCCTGGAGTTCACCCAAACCCATGTGCATCGAGTTGGTGATGCCATCCAGCCATCTCATCCTCTGTCATCCCCTTCTCCTCCTGCCCCCAATCCCTCCCAGCATCAGGGTCTTTTCATGAGTCAACTCTTCGCATGAGGTGGCCAAAGTACTGGAGCTTCAGCCTCAGCATCAGCCCTTCCAATGAACACCCAGGACAGGTCTCTTTTAGGATGGACTGGTTGGATCTCCTTGCAGTCCTAGGGACTCTCAAGAGTTTTCTCCAACACCACAGTTCAAAAGCATCAATTCTTCGGTGCTCAGCTTTCTTCACAGTCCAACTCTCACATCCATACATGACCACAGGAAAAAACATAGCCTTGACTAGATGAATCTTTGTTGGCAAAGTAGTATCTCTGCTTTTGAATATGCTATCTAGGTTGGTCATAAATTTCCTTCCAAGGAGTAAGTGTCTTTTAATTTCATGGTTGCAGTCACCATCTGCGTGATTTTGGAGCCCAAAAAAATAAAGTCTGACACTGTTTCCTCTGTTTCCCCCATCTATTTCCCATGAAGTGATGAGACCAGATGCCATGATCTTCATTTTCTGAATGTTGAGTTTGAAGCCAACCTTTTCACTCTCCTCATTCACTTTCATCAAGAGGCTTTGCAGTTCCTCTTCACTTTCTGCCATAAGGGTGGTGTCATCTGCATATCTGAGGTTATTGATATTTCTCCCAGCAATCTTGATTCCAGCTTGTGTTTCTTCCAGTCCAGCGTTTCTCATGATGTACTCTGCATAGAAGTTAAATAAGCAAGGTGACAATATACAGCCTTGACGGACTCCTTTTCCTATTTGGAACCAGTCTGTTCCATGTCTGGTTCTAACTGCTGCTTCCTGACCTGCATACAGATTTCTGAAGAGGCAGGTCAGGTGGTCTGGTATTCCCATCTCTTGAAGAATTTTCCACAGTTTATTGTGATCCACATAGTCAAAGGCTTTGGTGTGGTCAATAAAGCAGAAATAGACATTTTTCTGGAACTCTCTTGCTTTTTTGATGATCCAGCAGATGCTGGAAAACCCAGAGTCTAAAATGGTTGCCCTTATGGACCAGAGATGATTGTCATCATCCCAGTTATTTTCAGCATCATTGGAAATTTTGGACCTTCTGCTTGAGATGAAAGTGAAAGTCACTCAGTCATGTCCAACTCTTTGTGATCCCATGGACTATACAGTCCATGGAATTCTCCAGGCCAGAATACTGGGGTGAATAGCCTTTCCCTTCTCCACTGGGTCTTCCCAACCCAGGAATTGCACCAGGATCTCCTGCATTGCAGCAGATTTTTTACCAAATGAGCTATCAGGGAAACCCTCTGCTTAAGAAGATATCTCTTAAAACAATCACAGCCTCCCTGCTTCCAATCAGTCAGCATATGCACATGCTTTCCCACCTTGGCGAGTAACATGTGACAAGCTTTTAAAAATTAACTTGTATTTTATCAAGTGGCATGTACATGCATTTTAACTGTCCAAAAGGACTAAAAAATCTTAGCAAAACCCGTAGTTTTCCTCCCCATACTTCCTATAAATAAGTGCTTGTCCAACAAAGATCACAAGGAACACATTCATGGTTGACAGAGTTGGTTTATTGTTTATTGTGTTGATGGAGACCCTACACAGTGGGGTCCCAGTAAGAAGGTGTTAATTAAACTTATAGGATTTGAGCTTGTATTAGAAAACTTGAGGAGGTAAGGTTTAAGGACGTGGGTCTTGGTTCTGGATTGGATGCTGTCTGCAAGCATGGGTGATTCTATGGCTATCATCATAAATTTTATCTTGAAGAGTGAAGCTGAAGTTGATTGATAAAGAGACATCAATGACTCATATTAAACAGGAAGCAGGAAGATGGTCATTTTGTGGCTTGAACAACGCTCATGTCTTCTCTGTGTTCAACTGTGATAATGGAGAGTTCTTCTTTTCATTTGGAAAAGCCTGGTTGGATACTGATGCTCTGAAAGTTTATGTTCAAGGGGAGGATATCATGCCTGCCATCTCCAAGTTCTCCTTTGTTTCTCTCTCCTTACTACCTCAAGTCCCTCTCTTTTACTCTCTGTTGGAATATAGAGATGTCCATCTAGATCATATGTACATGGAATCTCATATTGATTTCCTTTTATGCTAGCACTTTTACATTGCCACTATACCCTTTACCCTTTTCCTAATAGATTGATTGCAGAGTTCCAAAGAGTATCACTGAGAGATAAGAAAGCTTTCTTCAGTGATCAATTCAAAGATATAGAAGAAAACAATAGAATGGGAAAGACTAGATATCTCCTCATGAAAATTAGTGATACCAGGGGAACATTTCATGCAAAGATGAGCACAATAAAGGAAAGAAATGGTATGGACCTAACAGAAGCAGAATATATTAAGAAGAAGTGGCAAGAATACACAGAAGAACTATATAAAACAGCTCTTCATGACCCAGATAACCACAATGGTGTGATCACCCACCTAGAGCCAGACATCCTGGAATGTGAAGTCAAGTGGCCTTAGGAAGCATCACTACAAACAAAGCTAGTGGAGGTGATGGAATTCCAGTTGAGCTATTTCAAATCCTGAAAGATGATGCTGTGAAAGTGCTTCACTCAATATGCCAGCAAATTTGGAAAACTCAACAGTGGCCACAGGACTGGAAAAGGTCAGTTTTCATTACAGCCCCAAAGAAAGGCAATGCCAAAGAATGTTAACTACCGCACAATTGCACTCATCTCACATGCTAGCAAAGTAATACTCAAAATTCTCCAAGCCAGGCTTCAGCAGTACATGAACCATGAACTTCGAGATGTTCAAGCTGGTTTTAGAAAAGGCAGAGGAACCAGAGATCAAGTTGCCAACATCTGTTGGATTAGCAAAAAAAAAAAGCAAGAGAGTTTCAGAAAAACATCTATTTCTGTCTTATTGACTATGTCAAAACCTTTGACTGTGTAGGTAAAAAAAAATCTTTGGAAAATTCTGAAAGAGATGGGAAGAGCAGACCACCTGACCTGCCTCCTGAGAAATCTGTATGCAGGTCAAGATGTAACAGTTAGAGCTGGACATAGAATAACAGACTGGTTCCAAATCAGGAGAGCAGTACATCAAGGTTGTATACTGTCACTCTATTTATTTAACTTATATGCAGAAGACCTCATGCAAAATACTGAGCTGGATGAAGCACAAGCTGGAATCAAGATTGCCACGAGAAATGTCAATAACTTCACATATGCAGATGGCACTATCCTTATGGAAAAAATTATGAACTAAAGAGCCTCTTGATGAAAGTGAAAGAAGAGAGTGAAAAAGTTGGCTTAAAACTCAACATTCAGAAAGCTAAAATCATAGTATATGGCCTCATAACTTCATGGCAAATAGATGAGGAAGCAATGGAAACAGTGACAGACTTTATTTTCTTGGGCTCCAAAATCACGGCAGATGGTGACTTCAGCCATGAAATTAAAAGATGCTTGTCCCTTGGAAAAAAAATATGACCAACCTAGACAGCATATTAAAAAATAAAGACAATAATTTCCAACAAAGTTCTGTCTAGTCAAAGCTATGGTTTTTCCAGTAGTCATGTATGGATGTAATAGTTAGACTATAAAGAAAGCTGAGCACTGAAGAATTGATGCTTTTGAACTGTGGTGTTAGAAAAGACTCTTGAGAGTCTCTTGGACTGCATGGAGATCCAACCAGTCCATTCTGAAGATCAGCCCTGGGTGCTGTTTGGAAGGAATGATGCTAAAGCTGAAACTCCAATACTTTGGCCACCTGATGCAAAGAGCTATCTTATTTGAAAAGACTCTGATGCTGGGAAAGATTGAGGGCAGGAGGAGAAGGGGATGACAGAGGATGAGATGGTTGGATGGCATCACCGACTCAATGGACATGGGTTTGGGTGAATTCTGGGAGTTGGTGATGGACAGGGAGGCCTGGAGTGCTGTGGTTCACAGGTTCACAAGGAGTTGGACACGATTGAGCAAGTGAACTGAACTGAGGGCTGAAGAATTGATGCTTTTAAACTGTGGTGTCAGAGAAGACTCTTGAGAGTCTCCTAGGACTGCAAGGAGATCAAACCAGTTCATCCTAAAGGAAATTAGTCCTGAATACTCGTTGGAAGTACTGATGCTGAACCTGAAACTCCAATACTTTGGCCACCTGATGTGAAGAACTGACTTGCTGGAAAAGACCTGATGCTCGGAAAGATTGAGGGCAGGAGGAGAAGGGGGCAACCAAGGATGAAATGATTGGATGTCCATTACTTGATGGACATGAATTTGAGCAAGCTCTAGAGTTGTTGATGGACAGGAAACCCTGGTGTGCTGCAGTCCATTTGGTCACAAAGAGTTGAACATGATTGAGCAACTGAACTGACTAAATAGATTGATAGTTTTTAGTTACATGAATATCCAGCACTTCTTTGATGCCTTTGCAAATATTATTCACAGCTGAACTTCCAGTAGTCTATGATGTTTCCTTTTTTTGTTTCCGTCTTTGTTGAGACTGACGTAATTGCTTTGATTTTGGCTATCTCTGTGCTTCTTGCTAATTCTCAGACCTCCTAATAGCTCCACAGGACAATTTCCCAAAAGGTCAATAAGATCAACTGATCTACCCAGACTTTTTCTCTCCCAAAGATGTCTTTGTTCTCTCTGGGCCAGTTTTGCTTCAAGTTTTCTGTATGCTGTCTTTGTGTTCCTTCTTCTCTGAATTATTGTCCTTGGCATTTGCTAATCTGGAGTTTGATGATCTGTTTTCTGGAGGGTAGGCCTTCCACATTCTTGGTTTACTCACTTGGTCTGGAGCATATGCTTCAGTAATTTGATCAGATTAAAGATGGTATCACCACAGAGGGCATGGGGTGGACAGCCCTCCACATGTCTGTTTCCTATGTCACGTTGGTCCAGGGATCTCTACATCTGGAGTACAGTCATCTCCCTGAGATTTCACTCCCCCATTATTTTGAAGACTTTTCTCACTTCTCTCCTGGGTAGTATCTTTTCTGTTATGAATCTCTCATCATCGCCTTTTCTTGATCTGTTCCATCTTAAGGCAGAAATCATCTTCCAGTAGCCTCTTTAGCTAGAATGCAATGGAAGTAAATGTGTTGGGAGCTTGCATTAAGAAAATATCATTTAAACTTCCCTGGCAGGTGATAGATAGCTTGAGTAGAGAATACACAGTTGGAATTTTCTTTGGCATTGTAGAGTCATGATTTCATTGTTTTGTTGTTCCTTTTCTTGTTATTGAGGAGCCTAAAGTCATTCAAATTCCTGATTCTTTGTACAAATTTACTTTCCTATCTAGAAAATCACAGACTATAATAATAATGAAAAAGATTGAAATAAGCAAGAATGACCAGTGTGAGTGACACAGAAATACAAGATGAGCAAATGCTGTTGAATAAAATGCACTGATAGACTTGCTCCATGCAGGGTTGCCACAAAACTTCAATTTGTCTAAAAAAGAAAATGCACCATCTGCAAACTGCAATAAAGTGAAGTGCAAAAAAAAGAGGTTTGTCTGTACTTTGAGGTGCAGATCCAAGTAAGGAAGTGTGTGTGTAACATAGTTCCGAAGATCCGCCAGAATTGTCCAAGCCAGGCTTCAACAGTATGTGAACCAAGAAATTCCAGATGTTCAAGCTGAATTTAGAAAAGGCAGAGGAACCAGAGATCAAATTGACAACATCTGTTGGATCATAGAAAAAGCAAGAAAATTCCAGAAAAACATCTACTACTTCATTGACCGCACTTTTAAAGCTTTTGACTGTGTGAGTCACAAGAAACTGTGGAAAATTCTTACCGATGGGAATACCCTACCACCTGACCTGCCTCTTGAGAAACCGGTTTGCAAGTCAAGAAGCAACAGTTAGAACTGGACATGGAACAACAGACTGGTTCCAAATTGGGAAAGGAGTATGTCAAGGCTGTATATTGTCATCCTGCTTATTTAACTTCTATGCAGAGTGTGTCATGTGAAATGCCAGACTGGATGAAGCACAAGTTAGAATCAAGACTGCCAGGAGAAATATCAATAATCTCAGATATGCAGATGACACCACCTTAATGGAAGAAAGTGAAGAGAACTAAAGAGCCTCTTGTTGAAGGTGAAAAAGGAGAGTTAAAAAGCTGGCTTAAAACTCAACATTCAAAAAACAAAGATCGTGGCATCCAGTCACGTCACTTCATGGCAAATAGATAGGGAAACAAGGAAAATAGTGACAGACTTTCTTTTCTTAGGCTCCAAAATCACTGTGGACTGGGACTGCAGCCCTGAAATTAAAAGACACTTGCCTCTTGGAACAAAACCTATGACAAACCTAGACAGTGTATTGGAAGCAAAGACATTACTTTGCCAACAAACGTCTGTCTAGTCAAAGCTATGGTGCTTCCAGAAGTCATGTACAGATGCGAGAGTTGGAACATAAAGAAGGCTGAGTGC
Source organism: Aepyceros melampus (assembly GCA_006408695.1). NCBI lineage: Eukaryota > Metazoa > Chordata > Mammalia > Artiodactyla > Bovidae > Aepyceros > Aepyceros melampus. Next base: position 134,641 of record SJXQ01001235.1, read on the forward strand.
TGAAGAATTGCTGCTTTTGAACTGTGGTGTTGGGGAAGACTCTTGAGAGTCCCTTTGACTGCAAGGAGACCAAACCAGTCAATCCTAAAGGATTCAATCCTGAATGTTCATTGGAAGGATTGATGCTGAGGCTGAAGTTCCAATAGTTTGACCCCTGATGTAAAGAACTGATGAAAAGACTCTGATGCCAGGAAAGATTGAAGGCAGGAGGAAAAGGGGACAACAGAGGATGAGATGGTTGGATGACATCACTGACTCAATGGACATGGGTTTGAGCAAGCTCCAGGAGATGTTGAAGGACAGGGAAGCCTGGCGTGCTGCAATCCATGGGGTCACAAAGAGTCAGACATGACTGAGTGACTAAATAGCAACAAAAGGAACTGATAGACTTGCTCCACGCAGGCTTGCCACAAACCTTCAATTTGTGTTAAAAAAAATGCACCATTTGAAAAGTGCAATAAAACAAAAGTCCAATAAAGTTAGGTCTGCCTGTATTTTGAGGTGCAGATCTAAGTTGGCAAGCCTGTGTTTGACATAGTTTTCAAAAATCCATTGGAATTTTTTCAGTCTAAGAAATGTAAGAATAATTAAGAATGGTAATAGCATTTTAAACTAAGGATCCCCTGGAGAAGGGAAAGGCTACCCATTCCAGTATTCTGGCCTCTAGAATTCCATGGACAATATAATCCATGGGGTCACAAAGAGTTGGACATGACTGAGTGACTTTTCACTTCACTTTACTTCATTTCACTTCAAATCATTAATACAGATGTACCCTCCTGTGTGGTTCTTTACACAAACTTGACAAGGAACTTGTCCATCACACACAGTGTTGTTGCACTTTACTTTTCAGGACAGAAAGTGTTAGTTGCTCAGTCGTGTCCGACTCTTTGCAGTCCTATGAACTGTAGCTTGACAGGCTCCTCTTTCCATGGAATTCTCCAGACAGGAATGCTGGAGTGGGTTGGAGATGGAACCCGCATCTCCTGCATTGCAGGCAGATTTTTACCATCTGAGTCAGGACAGAATATCAATCCAAAAGGGACATCGCCGTCTTTGTCAAATGACTTCACTACATCTGATTGCAAGGCCAGAGAGTCAGCCTCTATAAGTTGCTGAAAATGCCTCCCTTGCTTAACCAGTTCACCCAGGCCTTGGACTCTCAAGGACTTCCCAGTAGCTCAGATGGTAAAACGTCTGCCTACAATGCAGGAGACCCAGTTTCAATCCCTGGGTTGGTAAGATCCCCTGGAGAAGGAAATGGCAACCCACTCCAGTACTATTGCCTGCAAAATCCCATGGACGGAGGAGCCTGGTAGGCTACAGCCCATGGGGTTGCAAAGAGCTAGACATGACTGAGTGACTTCACTTGGACTCCCAAACAGTCACTCAGCTGATTAACGTCTCACAAGTACAGACCAGACATGAAGTAAGAGAAGAAGCAATGGTTGTTAGCTCAGGGTGAGATGAAAGCTCACAGGCAAAGGGGGTGTCCCCACAAAAAGGCCATTTACCCTTCTGGCAGGGGTTAATGCTGTCACCACATTGGTGGAGACCAAAAGTTTCCACTGGAGGTGATTGCAAATGATGTGGATCCCACTGAGTTGGGGGCCTTCCTGCCTGCCCTGTATCATAAGATGCGAGTTCCTTATCTCATTAGCAAAGGGAAGGCCAGGCTGGAGTGTCCAGTCCACAAGAAAAAATTACACCATCGTCAACTTCACATGAGTTAACTTGGCAGAGAAAGAACCTCAGGATAAGCTGATGGAAGCTATTAGGATCAATTACAATTACAGATATGATGAAATCTGCCATCATTGGGGAAGAAATATCCTGGGTCCAAAGTTGGTGGCTTGCATTGCCAAGCTAGAAGAGGCAAAACCCAAAGAACTGGCCATCAAATTGAGAAGTGTACACTATTGAGTTTTCTGTACCAAAAAATTTTAAACAAAAAAAATCCTTAGAAAAAAAAAAAAGAAGACTGAATTAAGATCATATGAAAGGCAAAACAAACAGGCAATGTTTTGAATGGGTGAACCCCAGAATGTGAGGAACCAGGAAGAAAATACATTTATTGGGCAAGAATCATGAGTTCATCACTATGCATAATGTCAAAATGACCTTGTAAATATTATTATCTCCATATTAAAAGTGGGGAAACAGGCTCAGAGGAATTATTTAACTTATTCAAGGTTTCAAGCTGGTAAAATGAAAAGAGGTGATTCAAGCCCAGGTTTGTTGAGTTTCCGGTTCATTATTTCCACTATACCTCGAAACTGTCCTAGACAAAGAAGATGAAATTTTACTATGTGGTATAAATTCCACTAAGACCTAGTAGTGGGAAATGAAATCCTTGATATATAACTGAATCCATACCCCTTAAAACTGAAAACAGTAGAATTAAGCAATTAAAAAAGTATTAATTTAATTGAATATATTAATTAATATCCATGGAGAATTTGATATGGGTGACAGATAATGTAATGGAGATTATTGTTCCTACTATGCATTCAAAATGCAAGATACAAATACAAAAGACAGAAGTACATCTCATTTATATTGATAATAACCACATATTGAATTTTATGTTATATCAATATATCCTAAAAATACTAGACACAAAAAGGATATACAAGTTCCCGTATGAAAGGAAATCCTTTATACGTTAAACAAAATTAAATTTCAAAGTTATATTTAGGTTACAAAACTTTAAATATGTATTTTTTGAATTTTTGGTTTACTTAAGATAAATGATGCAATATGAGGGGGTATGGTTTATCTAAACACCTTTCTTTTCCTTCAGGCTTTGAAAGTAGTTTCTAAAATAGATAAAATGAAAACTTTAAAAAGAAATCATGGTTATAGCTGATATGATGAAATAAGACTGGTCACATATTAGATAATGTATAATTTTACTTGAATGTGTTGATTATATATTGTGGGACAGTTTTCACTTGTCTGAACAAACATTTTTTGTCTTTAGTTTGTGCACACAATGGTAGAAAGCATAAAACCACGCTTGATCCTAGTTGGCTTGTAACTACTATTTTCATTTGCAAGAAGGCTATGGTTTTACATTCTTGGTTCTGAAGCCAGCACAAATCATGCCCCCTGTGATTAAAAGATGATATTGGCTATCCTTCTCTCAGCCTTGGGGCCACCTTGTCTGGGCCAGATAAGTGTGAGAAAAAGATGACACTCACTCTCTTTTTCTTTTCACATTAGCAGCAGACCTCATGTTCTCAGGAGAAAAGTGGCAATTAGTCTCTCTACTAAGTTAAAGGATAATTAGAGATTTCACCATTTCTTTATTTAAATACCCTTGAAATTTTCATTAGGGAGTTCCTATGGTTTCAGATTAAATGAGCTATGATAGTTTTTACTCTTTTTTTGGTGTATTAATTGTCTAGGACTGCCATTACAAATACTACAGGCTGGGTGGCTAATTTCTAACAGTTCTGAAGGGTAGAAGTCCATGAGCAAGGTGTTTTCAGTTCAGTCACTCAGTCATGTCCTACTTTTTGCAACCCCATGGACTTCAGCACGCCAGGCTTTCCTGTCCATCACCAACTCCCAGAGCTTACTGAAACGCATGTCCAAAGAGCTGGTGATGCCATCCAACCAATGGTTGGATGAGATAATGCCATCCCATCCTCTATTGTCACCTTCTCCTCCTGCCTTCAATCTTTCCCAGCATCAGCGTCTTTTCAAATGAGTCAGTTCTATGTATCAGGCATCCAAAGTATTGGAGTTTCTACTTCAGCATCAGTCCTTGCAATGAATGTTCAGGACTAATTTCCTTTAGGATGGACTGGTTGGATCTCCTTGCAGTCCAAGGGACTCTCAAGAGTCTTTTCCAGCACCACAGTTCAAAAGTGAAGAACTAAAGAGCCTCTTGATGAAAATGAAAGAGGAGAGTGAAAAAGTTGGCTTAAAACCCAACATTCAGAAAACTAAGATCATGGCCTCTGGTCCCATCACTTCATGGGAAATAGATAGGGAAACAATGGAAACAGTGACAGACTTTATTTTTCTGGGCTCCAAAATCACTGCAGATGGTGACTGCAGCCATGAAATTAAAAGATGCTTGCTCCTTGGAAGACAAGCCTATGACCAACTGAAAGTGAAAAAGTGAAAGTGAAGTCGCTCAGTCGTGTCCTACTCTTTGCGACCCCATGGACTGTAGCCTATCAGGCTCCTCCGTCCATGGGATTTTCCAGGCAAGAGTGCTGGAGTGGATTCCATTTCCTTCTCCAGGGGATCTTCCCCACCAAGGGATCGAACCCGGGTTGCCCACGTTGCAAGCAGACGCTTTACCGTCTGAGCCACCAGGGAAGCCCCCTTACCAACCTAGACGGCATATTAAAAAGCAGAGACATTACTTTGCCAACAAAGGTCCATCTAATCAAAGCGATGGCTTTTCCAGTGTTAATGTGTGGATGTGAGAGTTGGACTGTGAAGAAAGCTGAGCGAGGTGTAAGCAGGTTTATGTTCTTCTGAGGTCTCCCTGTTGGCTAGCAGGTGGCCCCCTTCTCACAGCGCCCTCACATGCCCTTCCTTCTGTGTGTGTGCGTTCCTGGTATCTCTCTAAATGTCCTCTTATAAAGACACCAGTCAGATTGAGGAAGGCCCACTCTAAATCCCTCATTTCAACTTATTCATCTCTTTAAACACTGTCTTCAAGTACAGTCACCATCTGTAGTATCAGAGGTTGAGATATCAGAATATGAATTTTGGAGAACACAATTTAGCCTGTAACTGTTGGAATGCTCATTTTTCAAGACAAACAAAAGACATTGGAGCAAGCTAATTTTGGACCTTTGGGACAAAACATTGGCAACTCCTCAAAGTTTAGTTGGTGAAAATGTTTCTGAAGATTCTCTATGCTTCTCTATTAATTATCAGGTATCTATTCTCTTACCTATCCTGTTATAGTGAAAATACTCTCCCAACAAGTTTGTCAGTTTTTAACTGACAGCATAAGCTTATGCTTAATTTTTTCCCCTAATCCATTCCATTATTTTGTTACTGCTGATGATTTTTCATTGCACTCTTGCAGACACTCCTTAGTTAACATGCATATTTCTCTCTATACTCTCTCATTGGCAGCCTTATCCCCTTTATGTTTTATATCTCCTTCACAGAAGTTATGTCTTCCAATAAGTAGATATTATCTCTTTCAATAATAAAAACAACAGTGGATTCCACTTCCATTTAAGACGGAATGAATATCACTTTCATTACAAGAGCAAGAAAACAACAGTAAATGAAAAATTATATAGTTTTAAAAAGCCACCAAGGTACAATGGGTAACTAGAAGTCTAAATGAACTAAATTCCAGGTAAAGAAAAGCCGTTCTGAAAAGAGTAATGAATGGTAGCCACCTTTGTACATGGCACCGTTGCCTAGTCTTGGTGCTGGCAGAAGCTAGGAAGATACCTTAACAAAGAGACTTTTCTGGGCAAAGAGAAATGAATTAAAAGTTTGATTGACAATATGATCTGGTACAATAGAAGCCTGGAGAAGCTCAAGTTCCAAAATAAATTCTTAAAGTTCTCATGCTCTGAGAATCGTGTTGATTTCCCAGTGGAAAATTATCAGGAGAGCAAAAGGAGATACTGCATCACACACAAGACTGAAATTTAATCTAGAGGTGAACTGAAACTAACCTATTTCCTCCCAGCTCAAGTTCTAATAAGATTAAAGAAATGAGCCCTTCAGAAAGCAATAAGGAAAATCCAGGAGTTGGGCTAAAAGGCAAAGAGAGATTTATATACAGTTTGTCGTCCTATTAAAATATGGAACCTGTGGATACAGAGGGCTTAACGTGCTATGCAATTTTATATAAAGGGTCTGAACATTCCTGGTGGTAGATACAGGGATGGCAGAAGCAATCTCCTCACACAGGCTGAGGGATAACTGTAATCTCATTTGAAACCAGATATAAATTGAAAATAATTAAAGTTTTGGCCCCAAATTATACCTTTATACCCTTGTTTCCCATCAGAGAAAAGTATTAATTCCTCTCAGAAAAAAAAAAAAAAAACATACTTTAGTTTATACTGTTTCTTTATACAAAATATGTGACCTACATGAGAAAAATTAGGAGGTTTACAAATAAACAGGGAAATGTGACCCATATCAAGAGCCTGACTCATGGATTACATTGATTTTGTAATAAACAGATAAGGAATTTAAAGTAATTATTGCAAAGTGGTTAAAACATGTAGGCGAAAGAGAATATGGATGAACAGGAGGAGAATTTCAGCAGAGAAGCAAATATCTGTATTAAACCAACCAGAAATTCTAGAACTGAAAATTAAAGCATATGAAATGAAGAAATCATTGGATAGATTTTATATGATTTTGCAGAGCAGAGGAAAGGACCAGGAAGTGGAGATAGGTCAATAGAAAGTCAGGATAAATATAAAGAGATACATTAAAGCAAAATTGCTAAAAGCCAAGAAAAAAAATAAAAAAAATATAAAATCTTCGAGAATAAATAACACCATGTTCAGATGAACAACAATAAGAATGGCAGCTGGTTTCTCAACAGAAATAACAGAAAGCAAAAGACAGTACAAAATTAAAAACAAAATCATGAACTGTTAATTTCACAACTAAAAAAGGGTTCATAGTGAAGGCAAAAGAGAAACATTTCAGGCTAAAAATCTACAAGAATTTATTGCCAACATGTCTGTATTATAGGAAATACTAAGGGAAGATAATCAGGGTGAAGGTAAATGATACCAGAGGAAAACCTGAATCTCCAAGAAGAAACAAAGAGCACCAGAAATGGTGGAGGTTGGTAGTTAAAATGTAAAATAGACCACTGATGGTTTAAAGGCAAAATAATAAAATGCTGTGGAGTTTAGAAAGATACAGAAGTAAAATAAATGACAGTGACAGCAGAATGTTCTGAGTTCTTAAATATAAACAGTTGCTATAATTTCAAGGTAAAATGTGATAACATAAAATGTGCATTGCAATCTGCAGAGGAATCATTAGAATTATCACAGAATGGTAAAGCTAAAAGGCCAATAATGAAGAAATACAGAATTATTCTCCAATACAGAGGAAAGAAGGAAGAAAAGAACAGAGAATAAACGTGAAAGGTAATGACATAATTCAGTTCAGTTCAGTTGCTCAGTCATATCCAACTCTTTGAGAACCCATGGACTTTAGCTCACCAGGCCTCCTTGTCCATCACCAACTCCCAGAGTTCACGCAAACTCATGTCCACTGAGTTGGTGATGTCATCCAACCATCTCATCCTCTGTCGTCCCTTTTTCCTCCTGCCCTCAATCTTCCCAGAATCAGGGTCTTTGCAAGTGAGTCAGTTCTTCGCATCAGGTGGTCAAAGTATTGGAGTTTCAGCTTCAGCATCATTCCTTCCAAAGAAATCCCAGGGTTGATCTCCTTCAAAATGGACTGGCTGGATCTCCTTGCAGTCCAAGGGACTCTCAAGAGTCTTCTCCAATACCACAGTTCAAAAGCAGCAATTCTTTGGCACTCAGCTTTCTTTATGGTCCAACTGTCACATCCATACATGACTACTGGAAAAATGATAGCCTTGACTAGATGGACCTTTGTTGGCAAAGTAATGTCTCTGCTTTTCAATATACTGTCTAGGTTGGTCATAACTTTTCTTCCAAGGAGCAAGCATCTTTTAATTTCATGGCTGCAGTGATTTTGGAGCCCTTCAAAATAAAGTCTGTCACTGTTTCCCCATCTAGTTGCCATGAAATGATGGGACCAGATGCCACGATCTTAGTTTTCTGAATGTTGAGTTTTAAGCCAACTTTTTCACTCTCTCCTCTTTAACTTTCATCAAGAGGCTCTTTAGTAGTTCTCACTTTCTGTCATAAGGGTGGTGTCATCTGCATATCTGAGGTTATTGATATTTCTCCCAGTAATCTTGATTCCAGCTTGTGCTTCATCCAGCTCAGCATTTCCCATGATGTACTCTGTGTATAAATTAAATAAGTAGGGTGACAATATACAGCCTTGATGTAATCCTCACCCAATTTGGAACCAGTCTGTTGTTCCATGTCCAGTTCTAACAGTTGCTTCCTGACCTGCATACAGATTTCTCAAGAGGCAGGTCAGGTTGTCTGGTATTCCCATTTCTTTAAGAATTTTCTAGAGTTTGTTGTGATCCATGCAGTCAAAGGCTTTGGCATAGTCAATAAAGCAGAAATAGATGTTTTTCCGGAACTCTTCTTGCTTTTTGGATGACCCAAAAGATGTTGGCAATTTGATCTCTGGTTCCTCTGCCTTTTCTAAAGCCAGCTTGAACATGTGGAAGTTCATGGTTCACACACTGTTGAGATTTGGAGAATTTTGAGCATTGCTTTGCTAACGTGTGAGATGAGTACAATTGTGTGGTAGTTTGAACATTCTTTGGAGAAGGCAATGGCACCCCACTCCAGTACTCTTGCCTGGAAAATCCCATGGACAGAGGAGCCTGGTAGGCTGCAATCCATGGGGTGGCTAAGAGTCGAACACAACTGAGTGAATTCACTTTCACTTTTCACTCTCATGCATTGGAGAAGGAAATGGCAACCCACTCCAGTGTTCTTGCCTGGAGAATCCCAGGGGTGGGGGAGCCTGGTGGGCTACTGCCTATAGGGTTGCACAGAGTCAGACATGACTGAAGTGACTTAGCAGTAGTTGAACATTCTTTGGCATTGTCTTTCTTTGGGACTGGAATGAAAACTGACCTTTTCCAGTCCTGTGGCCATTGCTGAGTTTTCCAAATTTGCTGGCATATTGAGTGCAGCACTTTCACAGCATCATCTGTTAGGATTTTAAATACCTCGACTGCAATTCCATCACCTCTACTAGCTTTGTTCATAGTGATGCTTCCTAAGGCCCCTTTGCCTTAAGATCCTAGGATGTCTGGCTCTTGGTTGGTGATCACACCATCATGATTATCTGGTTCATGAAGATCTTTTTTGTATAATTCTTCTGTGTATTCTTGCCACCTCTTCTTAATATCTTTTGTTTCTGTTAGGTCCATATCATTTCTGTCATTTATTATGCCCATCAGTGCATGAAATGTTCCCTTGGTATCTCCAATTTTCTTGAAGATATCTCTAAACTTTCCCATTCTATCATTTTCCTCTATTTCTTTGCATTGATTGCTGAGGAAGCCTTTCTCAGCAATCGTAGACCAAATTAGTAAGGTGGTAAATTGTAAGTCAGCTGGTCTAGTAAACACATAAAATGTAAATAAAATAAGCACTCCAGTTTGAAGGCATAGATTTAAGAGATAGATTAGAAAATACCCAAACATATGCTCTTTAAAGCAGAGACATTTTCAATGTAAAAACATATACACTGAATGTAAATTATGAAAGAAGGCTATACATCATGGAAACACAAATTACAAGAAAGCTGGTGAAACTATTTTAATATCAGGCAAGTAGACTTAAATATAAGCAACACTATCATAAAAAGGTTACTCATAGTGATGAAAGGGAACATCAACAAGAAAATATACAAATTCTAAATATATATGTATTGAATAACACATATTTATTAAAAATGAATCAGTAATTGACAGAACTAAAGGAGATATGTGAAAATTCTACTTGAAAAACTGATATCTCTGTAATTGATAGGTAAATGCCTTTAGGAATCTGAACAAAATTTTTAACTGAATTGATCTAACTGACATGAAGAGAATGCTTTATATCCAGTATAGAGTCTTTTCACTTGCTCATGGAACAGTCATCGAAGTCAACTTAAGCTGGCTCATAAAGCAGGCTTCAAATTTCAAAGAATTGAAAAAATGTTGATATATATCCTAAGACCAATGAAACTAGAATCTAAAAGAGAACTAGAAAATTTCCAAGTATTTGGAAATTTAAAAACACACTTCTAAATAGTACACAGGTAAAGTGTATCAATCTAAAATCAGTGATCTGATTTTCTAAATACACAGTGGAGCTATAAAAAGAGACACTTAAGTTCCATAAGTAGGATTAATAATAAGAACTAAAAAGCAATGAAATTAAAATAAATATGACAGTTGATAAAATTAAAAGCAACTATGAAAACAAGAGTTGATTCTTTGAAAATATTAATGATACAGCATGAGTGATCAAGGAAGAGGGAGTGACAATGTAATTATTTATTTGTCTACATTGAAAGATGGACCTCACTATCAGTTCAGTTCAGTTCAGTCGCTCAGCTGTGTCCGATTCTTTGCAACCCCATGAATCACAGCACACCAGGCCTCCTGTCCATCTTGAACTCCTGGAGTTCACCGAAACTCATGTCCATTGAGTCGGTGATGCCATCCAGCCATCTCCTCCTCTGTCGTCCCCTTCTTCTCTTGCCCTCAGTCCCTCCCATCATCAGAGTCTTTCCAATGAGTCAACTCTTCGCATGAGGTGGCCAAAGTATTGGAGTTTCAGCTTTAGCATCAGTCCTTCCAATGAACACCCAGGACTGATCTCCTTTAGAATGGACTGGTTGGATCTCCTTGGACCTCACTATAGATTGTACATATTTAAAAGGAAACTGCTGCTGCTGCTGCTAAGTCGCTTCAGTCGTGTCTGGCTCTGTGCGACCCCATAGATGGCAGTCCACCAGGCTTCCCCGTCCCTGGGATTCTCCAGGCAAGAACACTGGAGTGGGTTGCCATTTCCTTCTCCATAAAAGGAAAGTAGGAGCTATTATGAGCAATTTTTTTCCTAATAAACTCAACAATTAGATGAAATGAGCAAATTCATTGTATTCACTTTATAAAACTAATAGAAAATGAAATGGAAAAATTATATTCTGGTGGCTCTGGTAATATGCCTGCAATACAGGAGACTCAGTTCAATTCCTGGGTAGGGAAGATACCCTGGAGAAGGGAATGGCTACCTACTCCAGTATTTTTTGCCTGGAGAATCCCATGGACAGAGGAGCCTGGCAGGCTATGGTCCATGGGGATTACAAAAAGTCAGATACCACTGAGCGACTAACATTTCCACTTTTTTTCTCTTTTTTCATATGTTGTAGATAATACATGAAAAAACCAAAATATTGGTTTGAAAAAACCAAATAATTCATTGAAGAAAGCTCCAGGCCCAAGTGACTTTGTTAAAGAAAAAAATATATCACTAGTAAACATTTTCAGAGACAGAAGGGAAAATCTTTTCAGCTATGAGGCTAGCATAACTCTGATGCTAAAAACTGAGTAAAATATTACAAGCAAAAAACATTGCAGGCTAACAACCTTATGATTTTAGATATAAAAATCTCTTTAAAATATTGCTAAATTGGACATATGACCTGGAGAAGGGATAGGCTACCCTCTCCAGTATTCTTGGACTTCCCAAGGGGCTCAGATGGTAAAGAATCTGCCTGCAATGCAGGAGATCTGTGTTCAATTCCTAGGTAGGAAGATCCCCTGGAGTGAGTTGCCAATTGCTTCTCCAGTGTATCTTCCTAATATAATCTACTGTATATATTACTACATGTATATAATATATATATATTATGACCAAGTGAAGTTTATTCCATTTATATGTTCTTAGATTCAATTTAACAATATTTTAAGGGATACATATATATGTTAACAACAAATATAACATTAATATTATATTATGAATTAATATAATTAATTATATAATAATATATAGTATTGCTTTTCTATACCCTAGAAAGTAACATAACATTATAAACCAACTATACTTCAATAAAAAAGAAAGTAAAAGAAATAATAAATATAGAAATGAATAAAAGATGAAGTTAACTGTATTTATTTGCAGATCACATAATTATTATGTGAAAAATCTAAAATGCTCTTCAAACAAGCTACTATCAGAAGTAAATTTCATAAGGTTAAAGGCTACAAGACCAATAGAAAACATGCATTTTTATATACTATTGATCCAACCAGTCCATTCTGAAGGAGATCAGCTCTGGGATTTCTTTGGAAGGAATGATGCTAAAGCTGAAACTGCAGTACTTTGGCCACCTCATGCGAAGAGTTGACTCATTGGAAAAGACCCTGATGCTGGGAGGGATTGGGGGCAGGAGGAGAAGGGGACGACAGAGGACGAGATGGCTGGATGGCATCACGGACTCAATGAATGTGAGTCTGAGTGAACTCCGGGAGATGGTGATGGACAGGGAGGCCTGGCGTGCTGCGATTCATGGGGTCACAAAGAGTCGGACACACTGAGCGACTGAACTGAGCTGAACTGGTCAGTATACAACTGGGGAAAGAATGTTTAAAAATAAAACCTTACTGTAACATGAAAAAACATCAAATCCTCGGGAAAATATAGAGAAAATTGTTACATCTTTACCCTGGAGACTGCAAAATATTACTGACAGAAACTTAAAGAAGACCTAAAAAATGATTTGGAAGAATCAGTATTGTTACAGGATCAATTTGATTCAACATAATGCTGAAATTCCCAGCATTCTCTGTAGAAACTGATGTATTGGTTTGCATACTTGCTAAGTCTCTTCAGAAGAACTAAGTCTCTTCTATAGCCTGCTGGGCTTCTCTGTCCATGGGATTCTCTAGGCAAGAATACTGGAGTAGTTTGCCATTTCCTCCTCCAGGGGATCTCCCAACCCAGGGAGTGAACGTTCGTCTCCTGCATTTCAGGCAGATTCTTTACCACTGAGCCATCAGGGAAGCCCATAGTGATTTGAAGATATATGTAATTCCAAAGGATCTAGATAGATAAAGAAATCTTGAAGACAAAGAACAAAATTGGATTTACTCCACTTTACTATATGATTCATTTATACATGGAAAAAAGAAGTCAGAAGTGTGGTTAGTTAGGGGAGGGATTTTCTGAAAAAGAAAAAGAAAAGAAAGAATATTATGGGATGAACCATATCAATTTTTGGTCTTGTCCAACTAAAATTAACCTTTTATTTCTGACCTGGACTAACACAATGATTTTAAATGAAGTAAGGGAATAATGAAGAACAACTATAAAACATTAATCAATAGACACATTTTGAGTTAAATCCTAATTGTCTTTAAACATATTCCAAGATTACTTTCTCTCTGCACTCAGTTGGCCCTTTTAAATCTTCTTCTGCTTCAATATAAGAGAGGAGTTTCTCTAATTTTTGAACCACTTCCTCATCTGATAACTTCTAAGTTAAGTATGCTTTTGTGAATTTTCCTGATGAAAACCCAGCCAAAGATTAGTTTCATTTATAACAGAGTTCTGCTAGTGACTGGTGGGTGGCTGAATGCAGTATTTACAAAAGTTATAATTCAATGTTTCCTCAGAGAGTAAATTAACTTACTACGTGTGTTTCTTCAATAGATAATGGAGCCCAGTACGGAGACTTCCTGAAAGAGAAGGCAGAGGCTTTTGAGAGGCTCATGACATATTGAACTATTAGATTTAAAACAGGAATGAGGGCAGAGAGGAAGATAGCTATTTTGAGCAAAAAAAAAAAAATTTAAATTAACAATTAACCCAAACTTATGGAGTTTATTGAGGGATTGTTTTTAATGTTTTGTTTTCAGAGAGAGTTTAGCAGAGTTAAAAATTTATATTGGCCTGCAGCTGTGGAAAACTTCCTGGGTAACTTTTCATTTTTTAATGCATCTCATTTGTGTTGGTCAGATACTATACATCACCGCCAACACTTTTATGCCTAGTCTGTGCCTATTTGTAACAATATCCTTAAATCATAGTAATTGGGTCCTTTGTGTTTTCCATCACAAATCTTGTATAAGAGCACAGTTCCTTCACTTGTACCCTTATCTCCCTTTTGGCCATTCCCATCTCAGCTTAGACTAGATAACTGTCTCAGGGACATTGTTTGAAAATTTTACATTTTATTTTTGGTCAGGAAATATTTACTCTTTTATTGCTTCCATGTTACTCTAATTTAAGCTATCCAAGTGTATGTTTTAAATTAAGGATCCTGTCTAACCATCATGATAAGTTCTGTGTTTTGGTTTTTTGCTTAGGATTAACATTGCTGATATGAATTCTACTGATCAAGTTAAAGAAAATAACCAAATGAAGCCTCAAAGACTCCTTATCTTGAATCCAGAATAATAGAATCATCTGACAGTTCCCGTCTAATAAATTTATGTGCTCAGTGGCTTCCAAAAAGAGCAATCTATTACAATAGATGCCAAGTGAGTGTTACGGATGGTATGTGCTGTAGTGTGATTTCGATTTTCATGTTCAGTACTTCATAATTTATTTTTCCTGGTGGTATGTTGTTTTCTCTCTCTGCACTTTGTCAGTAATTAAGACTGTAGAAAACTCCTTTCAGACAACAGGAAAATCTCACCCTTTCTCTTGTGGATCATGTAAGAAGAGGGACAGAGATAGGGCAGAAAAGTCAGATCATGACACAATAAAGTAATGTTCTCTAGGATATCCCCTCCCTTGGCAGCCGTGTGCAGCCTGACACGGGAAACCTTAATTTGCTGTTGGTGGCAGGGAGTGGCTGTCTATGAGCTTGAATAAGGCTTCTGGAAAATCATGGAATTTAACATTTACTGACTGCCTGGTGAGAAGGTACAGAGCGTTAAGGGAGATGGCAGACCCGTAGGAGTCTGAGTTGAGGACAAAGAAAGTTCCATGTGTGAGAACTTTCAAGTGGACAGTCAGCTGGCCAGGACCACAGAATCGACCTCCCTCCAAAATCTAAAACTCCAGGCCTGACCAGTTCCCTTCCATTACTCATCACTCCAGAGAGCAAACTAGATTAATTGCTGCAGAGCACTCACCACAGAGGATCCAGAGAAGACCACTGGGAGCAGGGTTTGTTTCTACCCTTCACTCACTGCCACAAGGACTCTTAACCGGACTTCCCACACACTGCCAGGCATCATCTGGAAGGGGAAGTGGGGGTGGGAAAGGTAGAGTTACTGGAAAGAGAAAGAGATAATTAAACAGAAGACATTGAGATGGTATTCCCTGATGGCTCAGACATAAAGCATTTGCCTGAAATGCAGGAGACCCGGGTTTGATCCCTGGGTCAGAAATATCCTCTGGAGAAGGAAATGGAAACCCACTCCAGTACTCTTGCCTGGAAAATCCCTTGGACAGAGGAGCCTGGTAGGCTACAGTCCATGGGGTCGCAAACAGTCAGACACGACTGAGTGACTTCACTTTCAACTTTTGTATTGTTTAGTGAGGTGCGTGAGTGCTAAATCGCGTCAGTCACATCCTACTCTTTGCGACCCCAGGCTTTCCTGGTGCCTCAGTGGTAAAAAATGTGCCTGCCCATGTAAGAGACATTGGTTCAATCTCTGATCCAGGAAGATCCCACATGCCACAGAGTAGCTAAGCCCATGTGGCACAACTAGTGAGCCTGTACTCCACAACAAGAGAAGCCACAGCAATGAGAAGCCCACTCACCGCAACTAGAGAGTAGACCTCGCATACCACAACCACACAAAAGCTGATGCAGCAATGAAGACCCAGCACAGAGGAAGCTAAAAATAAAGAAATAAAATTTAAAAAAAATCTAGGAAATAAATACTTGAAAGTGAAAGTGAAAGTCACTCAATCATGTCTGACTCTTTGCAACCCCCTGGACTGCAAGGCTCCTCTGTCCATGGAATTCTCCAAGCCAGAATATTGGAGTGTGTAGCCTTTCCCTTCTCCAGGGGATCTTCCCCACCCAGGGATCAAACCCAGGTCTCCCACATTGCAGGCAGATTCTCTACCACCTGAGCCACCAGGGAAGCCCAAGAATATTAAATCCCTAAGCCAGTATAAAACTACTTAGGGACACATTAACTTCTGGAAGAATACTCTGCATGCAATTTCCCCCCACTTGTTTGTCCCCAGAAAGCTTGGCAATTCTTGAGATATTTCACCAGATCAATAGGGGCCCTAGGAAGCTACACCTCTGAAATGGTAAGGCTTAGGCTGGATTTACCCTAGGATCCTATCCCTTGGCAGAAGCTTTCCCATCCCTAGATTTTGTGGTTCTCACCGTACCCCACAAGCTGGAATCCTATCTCTCTACATAAGTCAGAGGACATGGCCACAAGCAACCACAAGAGCATCTTTTCTGACAATTTAAGGCATGCATGAAAAAGTTAGGAACAAAAATGGAATAAATGCATTAAAAATAAGGTTAGGAAGAAAGAGATCTCTGTTGCCTCGTGTTTCTTTTTCATCATTTTCAGTCCTTTAAGTGATATGCTGGCATATCATAATGAATATTTATTGAATGAGTTATTGGAGGAGGAGGAAAATAGAAAACAGAGTTTAGAAGCCATAGATCTCCTGAATCCAGTATGTTAAACAGTTCTTAGTGTCAGTTCCATTCACTTTCATAAATACATATTATGGATATGGTGAATAAAATACAGAGACTTCTAACCTTCAAAGATCTTTCCGTTTGCTCTGCTTTGGTATTGGCACTTTAAGTGGAGGTCATCCACACTTGCAATGAGCTCTTTTTCTCTAGGATTCACCCAGGTGACCTTCTCATTAATCCTCCTGTCCTGCTGCTTCTTGAGTTCATCATTCTGTCTGTGTTGTCAACTTGGGGGTCTACTCTGACTCCTGATTTCAACACCAGTTTCATAATCTTTTTGGACTTACACATCTGAATTCTTGACCTCATTTCCTCTGTACGCAGCTGATGTCATGAAATGAACACCTCTATTAAACTCATGAGGATGGAGTGGAGGAAAGTCAAGAAAAACAATTTTGCAGAACTTAGATATTGATTGGATATGAAGTATCAACTTAATGATATTAACACTGTTGTTTGGATCCTTACTGACAATAGAATTTTGGTAAAAATAGGGAAAAGTGCTTAGAGGTGAGAAGCAATGATGGGTTGGAGTGAGTGGGGAGGGAGAGAGGGAGAATAACTAATACTTTGATGCAAGGAATGAATTATGTCTTCTCATGTATCAACCCTAAGTCAATCTTTTCATATACATTGACTCATTCACAATATCTGTGTGAATTAAGAACCATCATAACTACTTTATGAAGAAAGATGACTGATGTTCAGTGAGCTTAAATGACTAAGATTCTAGAACTAGCAAATAGTAAATACAGGTTTTGTTTCACCATGATTGAGTTGACCAGTTGACTCAAAGCTTCTGTCCCTATTTCAGTGTTAAGTTGTGTACACCCTCCGCCAATCCAAAAAGGTATAAAGCTATGTTGAAAAGAATTAGGACATCTGGTTTCCTCTTTAGCTCTCTGCCTCTGGAATATTTGGTCTTATCAGTTTGCTTCTTGTTTTGAGTATGAGAATTTTAAACGATCTATGACGTGTTTGTCCTGAACTCCCCTGCCTCCAAACCTCTTCCTTTTCTAAGAGTCCAAGACTCATTAAACATGATGTCCAATAAAATTTGTATATGAAAGAGCCAACTTATAAGACAGGAGAAGGGTTCATCTCCAGGACTATGGAAGACTTCCTTGCAGTTCTAACATTGTCAAAATGCTAGTAAACATAAGAAATTCTTAAATAATAAGGAAACTCATAAGAGGTGGATAACTTGTCCCAGATGACACTCTAGGTCACAGGAAAGACCTGGGATATAACCAAGTCAGATATTAGAATTTAGAATCCTGCTGTAACTGCCGGAACTTACTATCCCTGATATATTAGCCATCAACATGAAAGCAGCTGGAATCTATTGATATCTGGACTCTGTTTGGAATTCCTTTGCTTCTAATGTATTCGAAAAGTTTTTTTTGAAAGCTTTCTTAGTAATGCAGGACACTGAAAGTGTTTTCTGTGGGCTGTTTGTAAATGTGGGTTGGGTGATACACATCTGCGAGCTACATGATGAAGTACTTTGTAGTCTATGTTTCATATTTATCATTTTCTCAATCTGATGTTTTGGAAAAAAGAACTGTGTAGTGAGGGCTCATGTGTTTGCCGGTGGTGCTCAGCTTGTTTAAATTATCAGATGTTTTTACTAAATTATAATTATTTCTTATTGAGACCAAAACACTATTTGGCTCTCAGCAAGTCTCATCTGACTGGTGAATCATAAGGAAATGTTTTTGTTTCAACAGATTACAGAGAAAGCATTCATTTATACACAGCCTAACTAACTAACCCTTTTGGTATTTCCTAAAATTAAAATTTGCAACAACCAACAAGGTGTTGATTTAACCAAATTCTGACTAGCTCTAAATTCAAATTACACTTGTTTAAAAAAATCTAATGATTTTTAGAGGTCCTAGCAGGGGGAATAAATTTATCCATATCCTCCACTGAAGAACAATTCTTTAACTGAGAAGAAAAAAAAGTTTTTTGGTTTCTATAAGGAGCAGCTTTCTGAGTATATAAATAGTATACTGAGGAAGAAAGACAAAATCTTCTCTAGTCAGCTCAGCTGGCAAATTCAGTCCTGTCAGTGAATGGAGATGTAAGACTCAGCTTTTGAACCAGCTTTTGTACAAACTTGTACTTGGAGAAGACTTTCTTTTCTTGTTACCTAGTCTTCTTTTTTTTATTAAAATTGGGATATAGGTGCTTCACAGTGTTGTGTTAGTTTCTGGCTATACAACAAATTGAGTTAGCTGAATGTACACATATACCTCCACCCCCACCCCCTCCCAATTCCACCCCACCCCCATCCCATCCATCTAGGTCATCACAAAGCACCGAACTGAGCTCCCCGCACTTTCCAACAGATTTCCACTAGCTGTTTCACACATGGCAGATGAATGGATAAAGAAGATACGGCACATATGTACAATGGGATATTACTCAGCCATAAAAAGGAAAGATATTGGGTCATTTGTGGAGACGTGAATGCACCTAGACTCTGTTCTATAGTGTTTTTCACATGCATTTAATAGATGTCTTGAGAACAAACTCTAGGTAAGCATTGCAGTAAGGACAAGAGGTGAAAAAGATGTAAAGTATCGCCCTATTTTCAGGAGGTGAGCTGATGACTCCAGTTAGAAGCAATAATTCAAAGGGCCAAATGGGAAGGGAGAAAAAGTCACAGGACACAATACTCTCACAGGTCTGAAGTGCAGCATAATAAATGTTCGATTTTGCTCACAGATCTCAGTTCCTTTAGAAGCACCTATTTGAGCTCAGCAATGGCAAAGTATCAGACCATAGCCTCGGATAAAACTTCCACCTCAAGTACATATGTTTTTGAGTCTACTTCCTTCCACTATTCAGTTCCCAGCTCTCTGAGACCTGGGCTTGTTATCCAGATGCCTGCACCCACTGTAGTCTCTCTTGCATGGCCCAGAAAACATCTGACTTTAAATGATGGCTCACTCAGCCAGACACCTGTCAGCTTCCTGGGTGGAAGCTACCACAGACGAAAGCTGCTTCTGTTTCTTGTCACCAGCGAGGTTCTTCCATGGCTTCCTGAAGTGCTGTGGGCTAGTTCAGGATTTTAGCCTACTTCAGAGGCACCCCCTTCACCTGTGAAAAGATCTGAAAGCCATGGGAAAGTTGACAGACCTAGCTTCATGGAAAGTGGAGCCTGACTTGGCCATCTCCCGCTTGGCCATGCTACGCTTCTGCTGCTCTGCTATTCTCTCCTAGACCCAAACAACACTGACTAGATCGTTTCTGCGTGTCCCACTACCCTGCACGCCTGAGACGTGAAGCAATCTGGGCTTCACGTTGAGCATCCTCCCCAAAAGTTAAGGGAAAGCCTCCCAGTTCCTTCCCAGATCTCCATCATCAGTAAGCTGGGGAGGGCAGGCATGCGGCTTTCATTCTCCTTCACACAGACTCCTCTTTGAGCAACTTTTCTGGGGATGAGAGGCAACTCATTTTTACTGATTTCGCATTGCTGATTATGGCTCCATTAAACAATAGTCTTTTATTCTTAGATTTGAGCTGTCTCCATAGCAATCTATGCCCATATAGCTTTTCTACCAGAATTAGGGTGGAGGTGGGTAGGGAGACAGGAGTGGTGGAGAGAAGGAGCCTGAAACGAATATTGATATTTCACAAGATTGTGCAACAGTTTTAATTTATTGGTGTTCAATGGTTGGGTGACTTTGCAGTTTGATTTACCCAGTTTATACCTTGAAGTTCATACCTTTCATTCTAGTATTTTTCTTCCTTTCTTTTTAACTTTATTTTATCCTGGTAAGAACACTTAACATGACGTCCACCTTCCCAACAAAATTTTAGGTGTACAGTGTAATATCGTTAACCACAGGGTCAATGTTGTAGAGCAGATCTCTAGATCTAATTTGTCTTTCACAATTAAGAATTTATGTCTATTAACTGGTAACTATGCATTTTCCCTACCCCCAGCCCCCTTTTATTGAGCACCCACAGTTAATAATTTATAACTCTTTGATCTTTTGACAAACTGACTTAAAGGGATTGTACACAAACAGGAATTAATCTACAGGTACCCTAATCTCAAATGCTAAAAATATACAGGGCTAAAATTCTAGTATTCCTCCCTGTCACATCTAACTATATCTCTCTGTTCATCAGTGGTATCTATTACATATGTATGCATGTATGTATACATGTACTCAATATCTATCTATTTATATCATCTGTTGCTTTATATCTTCTGATTAAGGGCAATAGAAATCACCCAGTTATGGAAGCCTAGAAACCTGTGGTTATTTTCTTCTGTGTCCTTTCTCTCATTCCCATGCCAAGTTTATCATCATGTCATGGTTTGCATATCTTTACTCACTCCTATATGTATCAAAAAATGTATCCTCTATTATATACCCTTCAAGAACAGATCAAGTTCAGATCCTAATCATCTCTAATTCAGCCCATGGGCACAGGACTTCAAATTAATCTCTCTGCTTAATACCCTTAGAACATCCTTTCCACAGTCTGACAGTAGAGAAATCTTTCAGACACAAATGTTTTCTTACCTTATCCTCCTGTTTAAATTTCTAGAGCATTGAAAATGTATAGAGCAGTGGTTCTCAAAATATGGACCTGGAGCAGCAGCATCAGTATTTCTTTGGAAACGTAATTTCTTGGGCCCTAACCCAGACCTGCTCTAAATCTGTATACAAGGACCCAACAATCTGTGTTTCAACAAATTCTCCAGACGATTCTGTGTACACTGGTTTAGAAGCTAAAATAGCCTCCTAGACAACAAATTGCCTTTTCCAGTCTCCTTTGATGCCATGCCAATTTTCTCTTACTCCATTCATTTCCTAACCTCAAGTCACATCTAGCTGCTTTTTCTCCAGTGACATTTCTCTATGTTTTGTACATGCTGTTTCCTTGCTTGGGATGAGTTTTCCCTCTTGGTCATCTGCTACTATCCTTTCAGATCAAATATAATTAGCATCTTCTCTAACTGTGCTGGCCTGGAAGAGGGTGATGAGATCCGTGAAATCTCCACTCTTTCCCTTCTAATGTGGTCTTCACTGTCCCTGTGGTCCAGCAGCATGCTCCAGATTCACCCCCAGGTTTGAGGATTTTCACAAGGGTGCCTTGTCTATGGAGTTGTAAGTCGGTCCTCTTATGAGAGGGACCTCGGTTGGGAAGGACCTCTGTTGCTATCTTGGTAATATCACCTTAATCTAGGTTTATTCAATTTGAGTCTCTTGCCCAGAATGTTGTATCAGAAGCCAGTGAAGTAAACACACAAATCTGGAAAAGTAGCTGCTGTGGCAGTGCTTGTAGCTCATAGTCGTTGTGGCAATAGTGCTCATGGGCAAAGGCATGCCATGTGCCAGTAGCCCAGCGATGCCCAAGGCGGTGGCAGGGAGAGCTCGCAGGCAGACCTCTGCAGAGTGAGCAAGCCTTCGCTTTGTCTGTCTGCTCTTCCTCTGTTCTTGCTCCTCTGGCCCACTCGGTGATTCTAAGTTTTCATACACCCTTTAATAACTTCAGCCAACCAGTTATTTCCTATTACTTGCAGATAAGAACACTGGCTACATTGCTCCAACTAATCTTCTAAGAAGAGCATTGAAAATGCTCAGTTATTCTATTCTGTTATTATTATGGTTTATTTACTTTTAAATGTTTAAAAGTTCATTTGGAAATCAAAAATGAAGTAGGAAATCCAGTTGTTGTTTTTTTTTAATTTTAATAGCTAGGCATTGTCCTGGCTCCCCTTATTAAACTCTATTTCCCCTCCACTGATTTTAAGTGCAAATTTAATCATATATAAAATCTTAAGAGTATTTCTATAATCAATTTAATTTCATAGATTGCTCACTGTATTTTTATAAAAATATCTAAGTTACTCTTTCTCTCTCATACACACACATACACACACATTTTAGAATTATTCAGGTTGTCCTTATCAGCTTATTTTTCAAGATAGAACTCAATACCTTGTTTCCAAATCCCTTATGAATTCACATAGCTATGTGTATTAAATTGCACTTTCTTCACAGACTGAAATCATGAGGATTTGAAGAACTGGCGTTTTTATACCATATTCCTATTTAAGAGCAAAGTAAGCCTTTTATATTCTATTTAAAAAGAAGGTAAATCTTTTCACATTCTTCTGTAAAGAACATTCTTCACCATTTCTCTTTCTACTTTCCCTCTTTCTGATGATAACAATGGACTCTTTTTTTTTTTTCATAAAACTATGTGCATTGTAATTCATCACTGTCATTCTGTTTGATGCTTATATATTCCTGCATTTGGCCAATGGGAGGCCCCGGCAAGCCCGTTCCTGCGTCCTTTTGACATAGTTCCATTAACCTTTAAACACTGATCCCATTAATCCTTCAGGCTGCATTCCTACTATGGGTGGGAAGTTGAATAAGGTATGATTAAATTATATGATAGGATAGATGAAATTGGCTTCTCGTGCCATTTTACCTTACATAATACTGCATCTACTCCCTGTGTATGTTCCCCCAAATTGTTTTATGTATTTTGTTCTAACAGCTTCAGCATATTGCAGACTGAAGATTATAAGATTACTTCTGTTTTTTCTATGATTCATAAGATCTAAGCATTCAACAATGACACTAACTGTTCATTTTAAAGATATTTGTGACTTTAGAGTCTCACTTGTCCGGGATTTCCTCTGACTTGGGGGCAAATTGTATCACATACTTTGGAGTTTCTGAGAGGTTTCAGGTTCGATAAACTGAAAGATATAACTTCTATTTGTACATAGAGTAGAGATCTCATTTACAAAGATGGACACTTGGTTACATAGAATTTGATCTTAAATGTTGATTCTCCCCCAAAAACTGAAGTGAATATTATCTTTAATTCATTTAAAAACTAGTTAAATGAATATATACCATGACTTAAAATGTATTCTTAGAGAAAGACTTTTAATGAAAAGCAACTAACTATCCTCTGCCACAGCCTTTCCTACCCCCATCCCATCTCCAGTGGAAATTAATTGAGCTTGTTTCTAGTAACAGAGAAAGCTATTCCCATCTCTCTAAACGTGTGCTGAAAGCTGCCTTTTTTTTTTTCTCATCAATTTTGATATTCTCACTTGGCTTTTTGCTTTGATAGAAATAGATGAAG
Source organism: Aepyceros melampus (assembly GCA_006408695.1). Lineage (NCBI taxonomy): Eukaryota > Metazoa > Chordata > Mammalia > Artiodactyla > Bovidae > Aepyceros > Aepyceros melampus. Next base: position 158,053 of record SJXQ01001235.1, read on the forward strand.
TGAATACAAAGCACTTTCTCCTTTTCCTTCCTTTCTCCACTATGGGACTCTACATATTTTCCAGGTTCTCTATTGGAATGGTGCTCAGTAGCTCAGTTGTGTCCTACTCTTTGCAGCCCTATGGACTGTAGCCCGCCAGGCTCCTCTGCCCATGGGATTTTCCAGGCAAGAATACTGGAATGGAGTGCCATTTCCTACTCTGGAGGATCTTCCTGACCGAGGAATTGAATCCACAACTCGTCTGTCTCCTACATTTGAAGGTAAATTCTTTGCCACTAGCGCCACCCGGAAATGGATAATTTTAACCTATATGGTTCTATTAGTTTGCTGTGGCTGCCACAATAATGTACAACAAAAGGGATGGCAAAAGCAACAAAATTTTATTTTCTCAGCATTCTAGAGGCTAAATATCTGACAGCAAGGTGTCAGCAGGTTGGTTCCTTCTGGCGGCTGTGAGTGGAGAAAGTGTTCCAGGCATTTCTCTGTGGCTTATAAATGAGCCTCTTTTCCTGTGTCTTTTCACATCATCTTGCTTCTGTGCATATTGAGTCTGTGTCCAAATTTCTCCTTTTCTAAGGGCACTGGTCATTTTGAATCGGAACCCACCCTAATGGTATCAATGGTATCATTTAATTTATCATTATCTCAATAAAGACCTCATCTCCAAATATTCACAGGTATGGAGGGTTAGGACCCTAACATATCTTTCTGGGGGGACACAATTCACTCCATGAAAGTGTTAGTTGCTCAGTCAAGTCCAACTCTTTGTGATGCAATAGACTGTAGCCCTGGTAGCTCAGCTGGTGAAGAATCCACCAGAAATGCAAGAGACCCCGGTTCCATTCCTGGGTCAGGAAGTTCCCATGGAGAAGGGATAGGTTACCCATTCTGGTATTCTCGGCTTCCCTGGTGGCTCAGGTGGTAAAGAATCTGCCTGAAATGTGGGAGACCTGGGTTCGATTTCTGGGTTGGGAAGATCCCTGAAGAAGGCATAGCAACCCACTCTAGTATTCTTGCTTGGAAAATCCCCATGGACAGAGGACCCTGGTGGGCTACAGTCCATGAGGTCAAAAAGAGTTGGATATGACTGAGTGACCAAGCACAGCAGAGACGGTAGCCCACCAGGCTCCTCTGTCCACAGGGTTCTTCAGGCAAGAATACTGGAGTGAGTAGCCGTTTCCTTCTCTGGGGGATCTTCCTGACTCAGGGATCTAACGCAGGTCTCCCATCTAACAAAGATTATATCTTCAATTCTCTCTGAACTCTCCACTTAATAAGATGACACTATTAATATCCTGGCCTTTTTCTTCAGTTCTTCTAAACATTCATCTCTCAGTCTGTCTTCTGTAGTCTACTTTTAAATCAACAAGACTGACCACATTTATATCCTGTTTTATAAAATTTAAGCCTTTCAGGTAATGTTTATAGCTTCACTTCAAAATTTGAAATTCCATAAACAGTATTTTTATTGTTATTCACTGTTGAATCAGTGTAGTACAGTTACATTTCCTTTTTGTTCTTCTTTCATAATTGATTTTGTATTAACTGCCCTTATTGCATTTTGGTGTGTTATAGATAGCATATTAAAAAGCAGAGACATTACTTTGCCATCAAAAGTCTGTCTAGTCAAGGCTATGGTTTTTCCAGTGGTCATGTATGGATGTGAGAGTTGGACTATGAAGAAAGCTGAGCACCGCAGAACTGATGCTTTTGAACTGTGGTGTTGGAGAAGACTCTTGATAGTCCCTTGAACTGCAAGGAGATCCAACCAGTCCAACCTAAAGAAGATCAATCCTGGGCGTTCATTGGAAGTACTGATGCTAAAGCTGAAACTCCAATACTTTGGTCACCTCATGCAAAGAGTTGGCTCATTGGAAAAGACTCTGATGCTGGTAGGGATTGAGGGCAGAAGGAGAAGGGGACCACAGAGAATGAGATGGCTGAATGGCATCATTGACTCAATGGAGATGAGTTTGCGTGAACTCCGGGAGTTGGTGATGACAGGGAGGCCTGGTGTGCTGTGATTCATGGGGTCACAAAGAATCGGACATGATTGAGCGACTGAACTGAGCTGAGAGGCCTTTCAGTTATAACACTGTTATGAGTATACTGGGATCAAGGTGCCTGGGGTAAAATCCCAGCTTAGCACTGGCTATATGATCTTGGTGGTAGTGGTGGTTTAGTTGCTAAGTTGTGTCTGACTCTTGCAATTCCATGGATTATAGCATGCCACACTTCTCTGTCCATGGGATTTCCTAGACAAGAATATTGGAGTGGGTTGCCATTTCCCTTTCTAGGGGATCTCCCCAACCTAAGGATCGAAGTTGGATCTCCTGCATTACAGGCAGATTCTTTCCTGACTGAGCCACCAGGGAAGCCCATATGTGATCTCAGGCTACCTATTTAAACCTTTCATTTCACAATTTACTCATAGATTTACTCACAATTTGCTCATTTGTAAAATGAGTGTAATGATGATAGTACTCACACTTTACAGGATTAAATATGTTAATACTTAAATAGCTGTTAGAGTTGTCCCTGAAACACACTACACTCGCATTAGCTGGTATCACTAGCATCACTCTTCAAAGAAAACAACAAATTTCTAAAATCCCCCTACTCTGAACTAAATTGTGCCCTGAAAAATTCATATGTTGAAGCTCTAATCCCAAGGTGATTATATTTGGAGATGGAGCCTATAAAGAAGAAATAGAGATTAAATTAGGTCATAAGGATGAGGCTGCTATCCTATTAGACTTTTTCTTATAAGAGGGAGAGGCACCAGAGATCTCTCTCTCCCCACCCCCGCCCCCACACACACATACACACAGCAGGATGGAGGGAGCGGGTGGGGGCGGGGGGAGAGAGAGAGAGAGAGAGAGAGACAAAGAAAAGGCCATGTGAGGACACAGTAAGAAGATGCTTTCTTCCAGACAGGATCATTGGGACTTCCTTGGTGGCCCAATGGTGAAGTGGTTAAGACTTCACCTTCCAACACAGGGAGTGTGGGATTCAATCCATGGTGACAAACCAAGGTTACACATGCCTCACAGAAAAAACCCCAAACATAAGCAGAAGAAATATTGTAACAAATTCAATAAAGATTTAATTTGTTAAAAAAAAATCTTAAACACACACACACACACATATACAAGGAAAGTCCTTACCAGAAACCAAGGTTACTGCTGGCTTGATCATAGACACTTGACCATCAAAATGAATTTCTGTTTAAGCAACAGAGTTTGTGGTATTTTGCTACGTGAGCCCTAGCTGAGGAAAGTACTGCCTTTCCCTAGATTTCTGCCCTTGGGACGCCTCCTATCTCTAGCTCCAAACGGAGCACAGTGCTCTCCCCACCTGTAGCACAAACCACAGGTGAGATTTCCTGTCTCTGCTCTCTTGTGTTGCAACTGTCACTTCCCAGACCCTGTCTCCCTTATGTTTGGTTTCTTCCTTAATTTCCTGGACATACATCCAACTGAGCTTCCTGAAAAAGTGTGCCCTCAGGATAAATTTTCTGTCTTTGCAAGCTGGATATATCTCTACTTTTCCGTCATGCTTTATTCATACATTGGATAAATAAAGTATTCAAGACTGAAATAATTATTCCTTTAGAAAATACTTTCATATCTTGTTGGTAAAATATGTTTTCGTTTGCATGATAAGAAACTTTTTTGTTCATGGGATATCATAGTTTTATAATCTAAGGCACTTTCAGACTTTTTGTTGTTCTTATCTCCCAATAATGTATCTAGTGTTTCTGTATTTTTAAATTTTTTTTTAGTCATTTAACATGATCTATTAATCTTAAAATGCATAGCTCATAGGAGCCAACTAGAGGTCAAATTTAGGACAAGGTGAGTCTCTAAGGTAAAAATAGTAATTATGAATGATAATGAGTTGACTAAAAATGAATAAAGATCCATGAGTCCTTAATGAAAACAAAGAGGCAGAGCCAGACAATAAATGTAAGAGTAATGATAAAATTTGGAAACTTCATGTTGCTATTTTCAATAGAATGATTTATTCAGATAAGGATTGCTAAGGCGGCTAAAACCATTGATTAGATATAAATTGGTCTTGAAACAAAATATTCACAATCTCAAAATACTACCCCATGTATTATTTTTTAATTACATCCGGAAACATGTATCTTTCCAATGCATATATCCAGTGTTCCCCACCTTAATTAATCAAACTTAGCATCAGCAATATTGCAAGGTATTTTGTATTTCCAAAACCTCTTTATGATTGTCTGATTTTTTTCTTTGACAATGTTTTAATTTTTATTTTTCTAAATGTGGTCTCTTCTCCAACCTCTCTGAGAATGCTAATTGCTGTTATTTTAGACTTCTGAATTCTTCAAGAATTGTCTTTCTTTCCTCCAAGGATATGCTTTATCCATGATCATATTGGTTTTTTCCTTGCATCTCTCACAGGTTTTACTTAAATGACTAATATCTCTTTTTATCTAAGAATGGGCCAGTAGCTAACCATGAGCATTGTCTCCTAAATGGGGCTCCTTAACCCAGTGCTTAGGTTATGCAAGTACTGGAAACTGAGATTAGTGGCTTCATCGGCTTTGAGCTTGCTCATATCTCTGGGTCCAAGCTATTCCTGGGTTCTGCAAGTCAGATTGCTTTCCAACCTGGCAGTGGCAGCATGTGTTGTAAACTGTGGTGGTGGTGGTGGTTTAGTCGCTAAGACGTGTCCGACTCTTGCTATCCCATGGACTGTAGCCTGCCAGGCTCCTCTGTCCAGGGGATTCTCCAGACAAGAATACTGGAGAGGGTTGCCATTTCCTTCTCCATTGTAAACTGTAGTTTCACCTCAACTGTTCCAGTCAACCATTCTCCAGCAACTTTCTACCTTCCAGACATTTTTGAGTCTTTTTATCCTCAGATATCTTCTCTCTAGAGCTTTTTATTGTTGTAGTTTTTTGCTTTCTTTCCTCTTCTACTGTTATTTTTTTCAATCAGGTTTTGCTGCTATAACCACCAACCACATTAACTCAGTTGCTTGCAATGTAGTTTTATTTCCCACTTGTGCTGTATGAGGATTCTGAGTAGCCACTGTTCTTCCTGAAGATGCTGGCTTGGCTGGGCTGCCTGTGTCCTCTCATCGTGATGCCCAGGGAGAAGGAACAGCACATATCTGGAGCAACTTGCTTTTATAACCAGAGCACAGGAACACAATAGAGGCATTGTCAAACCACATAGGTGCGCTTAAAGTCCCTGCTTGGACTGTGATATTAACATTTCCAGTTTTGTTCTATTGGCCAGAAAAAATCACACGGACAAGCCCAGAGTCAACAGGACTGTTACACATATGCCATCTAGAGGGAAGCATGGCCACAATGGGGAAAGGATAAATAATATGAACAAATAATCAGCCTTTTACCACCAATTTAGTGGACTGTGGAAGTGAAGGAGGTAAGAAGCACACTCAATCCGTGATTCATATCAAATTGTTCTTGATCAAGATGGTTTTTTGGAGAGCTTTAAAAATCTCTCTGAAAGAGATATTCCTTCAAAACAACATGAAGAAATTCCAATAGTGGGAAACTATACCACTTGAAATATATATAAAGCATGTACTCATACCCACATTTATAAAACCACTTCACTTTTCATCACCACTGGAATTACAGCAAGAAACACTCAAAAGATCTAGGGCATATGGAGATGGGGTCTATTTTCAGAACACACAGTGATCAGCTAAAAATGATTCAAATTCAGAACCCTCCACACTAACAATAATTTCGCATCTTTTGTTTATGTTGCATGAAACTTAAATATTAAACAAAGTTGACAGTTTGGCAGGGAAGCAAAGCTTCATTCTGCATCTGGTTTCTCTGAACAAAAGTATGTAAAGGAAAAGGAATGTGATTATTTCTGCTCCATTATTCTTGGAAAGATAGTATCAAATAAATGTTTGAAAGTTTAAAATGATTTTTCCCAGCTTGAGGATATATTTGTTCCCTTTCAATTCTTGCTTGCTTTTATTACATGAAATTTATTTATTGTACTTTAATGAGTTTTCCATTTTTGAAATATTTTTATGTTATATAGCCAGATTATCTGACTTTGGATAAGTCTCTCAGAAAAGATACCTTCTTACCAACGCCTACTGCAAAATGCAAAGGAATCATGAAGTTCACAAACCTAAATTCTATACCTTCTCTGATTCCTGCTCCTAAATAAAGTGTATTTTTCAAACTTTTTATTAACCTTTCCATATTTTGGATGCAAAAATAACTCTATGTCATAGAGTGAAATATTTTAATGTGGAGTCACCCCAGATTTGCTTATTCCTGATACTATTTTTCTCTTGGAAAAGTGTGGCAAATTAGTTGTAACTATCCTAAGACAGTACTGAAATCAAATATCATTAGCCAGTTAGCTTTGAAAGTCTTTGTAGATGTGGCTAAAATTGACATTCCAAGTATTTGAAACACAGTAAATTTTTCAGTGAGGCTTCCTTGGTGGCTCAGTGCTAAGAATCTGCCTGCAATGTCGGAGATGCCCCTGGAGAAGGAAATGGCAACCCACTCCAGTGTTCTTGCCTGGGAAGTCCCATGGAAAGAAGAGCCTGGCAAGCTGCAGTACATGGGGTTGCAAAGAGTCAGACATGACTTAGCGAACTGAACAACAACAAGATTTCTTAGTAGGTCTGGAAAAAAGTGAGCTAAACCAACATATTTAGCATGGGAGAGAGAGAATATGAAATTTGAAAGATACAAAAACCAAGTTATAATTTAGAAATTCTGAAGTCCAAGGATCATTTCATTCACTAAATCCACGGGGGAAGTAGCTATGGGATATTTGATAACAGCAGAAATGAAGCACAATTTGCAAATCATTAGATAAAATCACCAGTTCTGTAAACATTGAATTTTCCTGTCCACCAGAGCTTTCTGTTCATAAACACATAAGTGGGGATAAAGTTAGGAATTATGTTTGCACAGGACCACCAGGTCTTGGTCTTCATCCTAAACTGTCTGGCCAAGTGACTCACAATTCACCTTCAATTCTTCTGTCAAATATAAACATTACTCATGCTTGAAATCATCATAATAGTATTAATATTTTAAAATATCCTACATACCATGGACTTAATTTTTCATTGCAAATTTGAGTTTTATTTTACAAGATAATCACAAAGACATGTGCACTCCTCGTTTTACCTAGCAGGAGTACAGGAGTACCAGCCAATGTATGTCATGCTGTTGATAGCCCTAACATGTATTTCTTGACAAAGAACGTGCATGTGGTTGCAAGCTTAGTCTGTCACAGGTATCTAAGCCAAGCTGAGTTACAACGGGGCTATCATCACATTTCTTACACATCCATTCACCATTCGCCTCAAATGAGAAGACACATACTTGATGTGACCACCATCAAGAAGTTAACTCTCTGCCCCTTGGTTCTTATGTTTTCTTCAGCTTATAAGGACAGGGAAACACATTTGAGCTGATTGTCGACATCTGGTAATTTGTAGGGTCTTGAAACAATCACATTAGCCTCACAGCAGAGTAATTAAATGCAGACAGCAGCCTCTCACTGCACAGCTATGCATCCCTCAGTAGAGTCTGCTTTGCAGAAGGGAATTCTGGCAGCTTCTGTCAAGATGAAGCGCCTCAGCTGTGCTCATCTGGGTGCTTTGGTGATGGTAACCTCAAAGACAGGATGGTGGTTTTGGAGACTAAGGATGGCGGCAGTGAGGGCAGAGTTACTGTACTTAAGAAGCAGGGAACACAAAGTATTTCTCAGAAATGGAAGACAACAGAAGAAGCTTCTGGGTTTGTTTACTATCCGAGACCTAACTTGTTCGTCCATTTTATGGATCACGTAAGATCAGGAAAGGGGTGGCGTGCCTGTGTGTTTAACATGTGTTCACATCCAAATTCCAAGCCTCAGGCTAGAGCTGCCTCAGGTCACAAGTATTTGCTAAAGTCACACTGTATCCTGAAACAGGGCTCCTAAGAGAAGCACATTAAAACATAACTAAAATCTGACAGCATAGATTACGAGGCAAACGACACTCTCATACACTGGTGGTAGAAATATAAATAAAATTTGAAAAGAAGAACCTTGATAAAAAGTAATACAAGTACTTCCAGGAAAAAAAAAAGATGTATACTATTTGGGATGATTATATCTAGGCTACCCACACCAGTATTCCTGCCTGGAGAATTCCATGCACAGAGGAGCCTGGCGGGCTATAGTCCCTGGGGTCGCACAGAGTCGGACACGACTGAGTGACTCACAAGACAGAAAAGTACACAGGTACAAAGGACCAGTTGCTTCATCATTTTAAAGAGTTTAATCTAAGTAATTATTGTAAAATAGCTGAGAAAACGTGAACAAGGATATTCATTTTAGCAGTATTTATACACATATGCTATGTATGACCATTTAAGAACAATTTTAATGTCTACAACCAGGAAATGAAAAAATAATATGTGGTCTTAGGTCTTATGAGATTTGTAAGTAGCAATGTGGGGATATCTCAAAAATAGGATTCTGAGCTAAAAAGAAGATAAAGAAAGTGAAAGCGAAAGTGAAGTCGCTCAGTCCGACTCTTTGTGACTCCATAAAAGGAAGATGTATAAAACAATATTTACATAAGGAAAACTCAAGCAATTCAATACTGAATGTTACATGTGATATATTTGTGTAAAAGTATGAAAACTTACTGTAAAGATGACTACTTCATTCATTATTCTGGTTGTCTCTGGGGTTAAGAAGTTGAATGAGAAAAGATTTAAAAGTTTAGACTATTTTTAATGGTATATTCATTTTAAAAATAATGGAACTTTAGTCCTTGCTAATCCTGGTCATAATTCTGTGATTGTATTACAGCAGGCTTTGCACTTTTCTGTATTTGGTAAGCATTCATTATCCCTGCCTTCATAGTATTTACAATTTAGGTTAGGAATAAGTCTTATATGCATAAGACAGTTGGAGAATAATCAAGTGGTAAACTCTGCCACTGGGTTTCTTAATACAAAAGCATTTCAGAGAAGAAAGTGAAAGACCACCAAGAGTCCCCAAGAGCCTTTCAGGGGTGCGCAAATTCAAAGCAATTTCCATAATCACACCAAGATTTCATTTTCCATTTTTACTCTCTTACCCTCACAAGTATACAGTGAAATCTTCAGAAGATATATGATGTGGGATATTCAGCAAATTGAATGCAGAATCAGGTAAGAGAATACAGCTGTCTTCTCTTAAGCCAGACATTAAAGAGATTTGCAAAAATGTAAAACAATGCCACTCTCAGTAAAAATGTTTTCATTCGGAAAATATAGGTTCTTTTTTCATAAAATGTGTTGTTTACATTCGCATGTAATAGGTTTATTGTTGCTATTTTAAGGAAAAACATAAATATATATTTTAAAATCTTCTCAGTTTTAATTTCTTAAACAATAAATGTAAATAACTATCGTCCATGTAAACAAAAGTTCTTTGGACTCGTAGGAGTATTAAGTGATCCTGAGACCACAAGGTTTGAGAACCGCTTGAGTTGGGAAACTCAAGTGTCAGACTTTATTTTTGGGGGCTCCAAAATCACTGCAGATGGTGATTGCAGCCTTGAAATTAAAAGACGCTTACTCCTTGGAAGAAAAGTTATGAGCAACCTAGATAGCATATTCAAAAGCAGAGACATTACTTTGCCGACTAAGGTCCGTCTAGCCAAGGCTATGGTTTTTCCTGTGGTCATGTATGGATGTGAGAGTTGGACTGTGAAGAAGGCTGAGCGCTGAAGAATTGATGCTTTTGAACTGTGGTGTTGGAGAAGACTCTTGAGAGTCCCTTGGACTGCAAGGAGATCCAACCAGTCCATTCTGGAGGAGATCAACCCTAGGATTTCTTTGGAAGGAAATATGCTAAAGCTGAAATTCCAGTACTTTGGCCACCTCATGCGAAAAATTGACTCATTGGAAAATACTTTGATGCTGGGAGGGATTGGGGTCAGGAGAAGAAGGGGACGACAGAGGATGAGATGGCTGGATGGCATCACTGACTCAATGGACGCGAGTCTGAGTGAACTCCGGGAGTTGGTGATGGACAGGGAGGCCTGGCACGCTGCGGTTCATAGGGTTGCAAAGAATTGGACACGACTGAGTGACTGAACTGAACTGAACTGAGCTGGATTACATTTGGAAGTGATTTGGAGGAGGTGGAATGAAATTCATCAGAGGGATCTAAGGAGCATATTTCCAATGGGGAGAATATTATAGACAAACATGCTAGGCTGAGGAACCCAAGAATCACATCAAATAAAATTTGAAAGTTGAGGCAAGGATCATATTAGCTGATGGAATTTTGCACCTGTAGGAGAAGTATTTTTAGAAAGTGTTTTTAGTAGGAATTATTCAGTAAACGTTTGTTGTCTTGAAAGTTCTATGGTAGGCGCTAGGATACCTGGGAAGAAGTTTAAGTCTGACTTTCTGTCCTACTGAAACTCATAATTAGTGCACATTTAATTACAAAGAGCTGTAATAGAGATAGCTATATTGTGAAGTGAATGATCCAAACACACTACAAATGTGTCTTTGATTTTTTTCATTAGTATCTTGCTACATTTATAAAAGTTTCTAGAAAAATAAAAACCTGTGCAATAGCTTTGGAGAAAGAAATGAGTACAAAGTGGCTGTTTGTTCTAACCACTTTAATTGGATCTGTTTTACTCATACCCATGGCTATGAGCATCGAATCTGTCAGGATTAGGCCAGGCCAGCTGTGAACAAACAAACCCCAAATTCTAGTGACTGGAAACACAGATGTTTATTTCTCCCTAATGTATATGTCTGTCCACTGCAGGTCTGTGGGAAGTTCTGCTCTATTTATTTATTCCACATCATTTTAGGAGACCACAGACTCACATGCATCATCATGGTGCCATGTAACAGGGCAGAGAGGTTGCAAACCCAAGCTCTAGCAGTTATTACAAAGTTTTCCCGGAAGAGAGGTATATAGCTTCTGCTCCTATTTCATTTGCCCAAAGCTAATTTTGTGGTCTCGCCTAACTCCTGAAAACAGAGATACTGGTAGGGCAAGTGATGTTTCATTTAGCTAGAACTACACCAGATATCAGAGAAATCTAGAATTGCTTACCACAAGCACTGCTTAAGAAAAATAAATTACAGTAAAAGTCTAACTCTATACCAGAAAATTTCTTCAATTGAATCAATTCAAGAAAGATATTTCTCCAGCTGAACTAAATGTTTTAAACTTGAATCAAACTTCCTTGGGTGTCAGTTTACCCTCTTCAACCTGTATAGCTTCATTTTGGGGGCAGAAATCTCAAGGTTTATGGTAAATATTGGTTAATACCCATTTGCTGAACTAAGATGACAGGCTGAGAAATTGTATTTCCACTACTGAATCAGTCTTTCATTACACAAATATATCTAGAAAGTTATGTGGAGTAGGGTTCTGAAGTCAGATAGACCTGGCTTTGGCACTTGGATCTTCTTCTCAGAAGTAAAAGAGCCACATAAAACTGTCAATCCTGATGAACCTATCCAGGTTGGCAGAAGACTAGAGTCACGTTCTTTTGGACAGTCAGTATTTATTGACTGAGCATGTCAGAAGGGTCAGCTCATAGCCTTTTCGAGGGCATTTGGGCAAAGAGTACAGGTTGCTGTTGTTTTTATGTTTTATTCATTCTGGGAAAAAATAAAATAAAAACTTCACCCAGGGAAAAGCTATGAATCATGAACAAGCCAACATAATAGAGTTAAAGAAGGGGAATCTTGAAAGTCAATTAGTTGAACCACCCATCTGATGCTTGGATCTCCTCTGCAGCCTTCTGTCCAAGGGATCATAAGCTTAAAACTTCCCAGTTGCAGCAATCGTGACTGCCCAGTGCCTTTCCTTCTCTCTTGGAAACCTCTGATGGCTAGAATTATATTTCATTTTATGCCAATATCTGTGATTTAGTAATGGAGATATGCTTCCACAGTTGGAAAGAACTATGCTATTTGATTCCTGAAAAGACATACTTTATTATTCCATTTGATTCTCATATCAACTCCAGGAAGTAAGTATTATCATTAGATGATGAGAAAGCCAAGGCTTGGTAAGGCTAAGTAGCTTGGTAAAGGTGACAATACTAAGTTATAAACTGGGAATGAATGAATGATTGTGCTTTCAAATATCACTGTGACAGTGAGAAAAATTCAACTTTGCTTGAATACAAACACACTTATGGTGCCTGTGACAGCAATTTTGTTGGCAACAATGTGTGACATTGTTTTATCAAGAATGTGTGATAATGATCTCAAGTAGACCACCATTGCTTTATCCCCTTTCATGCTAGCTTTTAGAATTTCTGGGGATAATTTCTGTGTTTCCAATTTTTTGGTAAAGCTCAGCGCTGGCCACATAAGCATGCAAAACAGAGTTGAAAAATGACTATACACATGAAATATTCTTCCTATAAACCTTAACAAATGGGCTATGATTTTTGCAGGCGAATTTTTCAGTTTAATAAAATTAGAGTCTGCACTTTGTTTGGGGACAATGTGTCCAAGAGAGCAGTCATTTTCAGTCAAATATGCATGAAATCAGCTTCCCTAATGGCTCAGATGGTAAAGAATCTGCCTGCAACGCAGGAGGCCCAGGTTCAGTCCCTGGGTAGGGAATATTCCCTGGAGAAGGGAATGGCTACCCACTGTAGTATTCTTGCCTGGAGAATTTCATGAACAGAGAAGCGTGGCAGGCGACAGTCCATGGGGTCACAAAGAGAGCGGTTAACACTACCCAACTATGTATGAAATCATCAAGAGACAGAGCCCACTCACCACTTAGGGGTCATTTCTCTAAAAAACATGTCCACAAAACCAAGCAACCTATAATCAATCAAGCAACCAAAAAGAAACAAAAGAGCTCTGAGTCACAGTGATGCTAAAATTCTATCTATTTACCAACTTTCCTACGCTGCTTGCATCTGATAGTGCTGTTTTGCTTTTCCTAAAAGCAAAATCAATATTCCTAAATCAATATTCCATTGCACTAAGTCAATATTCCCATATTAAAGATTATTTTTTAAAAAGGAGTAAAAGGTGGAAAATGTGAACCTTGGCTTCCTGTTGCTGGGACAGCATCGTTTCTCTCTATTAGGGCTTAGAAATAGGATCACTTTGGCCAGTTCCCCAGGAAAGCAACAACAGGTGTGGAAGGGACCCACAGAAGGAAAGAGTGCAGCACACATCTACTTTATTCTGGCGTGCAGGAAGGCTCTGGGATTCTCACTTCATTTCTTCTTGTTTTTATTACTTCTAACATTCATCTTTTCCAAGTTCAAGTTTCTGCCATGAATTACACATTCGTAGCTGCTTATATTCAGAGAGGTTTAGGTTTACATTTAGTTGTGACCCAGAGTTCCAATTTCATTCAGCACAACAGGAGCCTGGTGAAAGCCAGAACCTTCTGAGTGAACTATTAAGCAGAAACAGTCAGGTAATTCCTTTGTCCTGGAATAGAAACATTGCATCCAGTAAGTACCTAAGACCACGGCTAACCTTTACAATACATTGTTTCACTTCTTAAAGGATGCAAATTATATATCCTTCAAGGCTTAGAGCTGTGGAGGTGAATTTAAAGGTACACAGAATTTTAGTTATCAGATTAACATTTCTTTAAAAAAGAAAGTGGGTTAGCTTGCAGAAAGCTATAATCAATAACAATAGAGAAATTTCATTTAAATACTCATTCAAGTAGAATTAGAAAACAAAATGGATTCTAGCATGCTTTTGATCTACATGTAAATTACCATTTTTCTTTTTCTCGCATCATTTTAAAGATGGTTTTATAGGTTTAAGAGTGATATAATCAGTTATTTTCTTAAGTTGAGCGTCTTTAGATAGCAACTATATATTTATACATCAAGGGGCATCCCTGGTGGCTCAGTGGTAAAGAATTTGCCTGTCAATGCAGGAGATATGGGGTCAATCCCTGAGTCAGGAAGATCCCCTGGAGAAGGAAATGCAACTCACTCCAGTTTCCTTGCCTGGGAAATCCCATGAACAGAGGAGCCTGGTGGGCTACAGTCCATAGGGTCACAGAAGAGTCAGACATGACCTAGTGATTAAACAACAAACAAATACATTTATTATCAATACCTGTACATTCTTCCTTTTCTTTAATTCTTATTGTCAGATCACTGTAGAATCAACTTTTGATTCCTTCTTTGAATATGTATGCAATTCATTTGCCTGCACTTTTATTCTTTGGAAAGTTTTCTCATGTTCCTCCATTCTCTAGTATAGTATGCTGGAAGAAATAAAAAGAAAGTATAAGACCTCCAGGATATACTGATAGGCTTATTAGAGAAAAGAAAATAGTTGAAATAAAAAGATTTGTTTTTGCATAGGCAAATTACTTTTCTTCTTTGTGGCTTTGATTCCTAGTCTGTAATTAGACTAATAATAGTATTTATCTCTAAGGATGTGATGCTTTAATGATTCCTATCAAGTGCTTCATACAATGCCAAGCACACAGGAAACTCAATAAATATCAAACTTATTACTAACACTATTTTTGTCTTTGTTATTCAGTAAATGCTGTACAAAGTATTGAGCTAAGTGTCATTAAAGATACAAAAGATTAATAAGACTTGGTTCTTGCCTTTGAAGAAAATACCATCTAGGGATGAAGATGAGATCTGTGCACAGATAGAAAAGATGAATAGTAGAAAATGCTACAAGTGTCGTCATTGAAGGGCATGGGAGAGAAGGCTGTAAGAAAAGCTAGGATTCCTTCCCTTTAGAAGAATCACTGAAAGTTTTAATCAAGTAAGAGCATTATTTAGCTGAATCTTCACAAGGCATAACCCTGAGTAGCAGTATTTTGTATTATCTATAATTTTAAAGGTTAAAAATAGTACTTTAATTGACATGATCTTTGTTTATCAAATGAGGATGCATGTTTATCCATTGGTTATTTGTATTTGTGTGTCTATGTGACTTACCAATTTATGTCTGTAGCCTGTTTCACATGAGATTCTATGTTTTTTTCTATTGTTTTGTAAAAGTACTCTGTATTTTATGGGTGATGAATATTATGTTAATAGATTTCTAAATACTGACCCATCCTTACGTTTCTAAAATTAACTCCACTAAATTTAACTGTGCTCCTTTTATGTGCTGCCAGACTCCACTTTCTAATTAATGAGATGTTTATATGAGACTCTGTTTCCATTTCAGCAATGTCTCCAAAGAGACTTGCATCCTCTTCCAGTTTCCTAATTCAAGTGCCAGACCACTTGTACAGGATTGCAAGGGTTATGAAGACCTGTTTTGCCTCCTTAGCCCAACACCCACCTTGAAAGTAAAAAATGGTTAATTTGGAAGCTGAAAAGAGATTTTCTTTGGAGAGTGTTGCTGGCATTTGTGGCATTTTTTTCTCCTCCACAGGGAGGAGCGGATGGAAGTGCTTTTCCTGATCCCATCAGTTTGGAAAAGAAGAACTTTTAAGCACACTGTCTTTCCTTAGAAAGGCTAGAGGAATATGTTCTTCTACAACCCTTCATCAGGAAAGGCATGAGTCTCTTTGCCCTCCCACTAAAACTGGGTGGAAAGAGCCTGCTTACTAGAGAACAGAATGATGTTGTGTGAATTCTAGTTTATGCTCTAGTCTCCATTTGAGTCCTTCTAAGGACACTTGTTCTGGGGGAAGCCAGCCCACAAACTATGAAGAAATCTACAGATCACCTCTACAGGTGATCTGTAGAGGAACTGAAGGCCCCAGCCAATAGCCCACATGAATGAGCATCATACCAGTGAACTGCCTTTAGGTCCTAACTCCTAACCTCCGAGTCTTGCTGCTGATCACCAGACATCATGAAATAAATAGATGCTATTTGAACTCTGATTCATAGAATCCTTGAGCATCATAAGTGGTCATTTGGCATGTGTAAGTTTTAGATCATGTTTTACACGGTCTTAGTAAGTGGAAGAGAAACATACTTGATGCCTATTTCTGGAGACTGAAGATGAAAACCTGAAGCTGGAGTTATGTGCTTGTGGCAAAGAAAAGTTGTAAAAGGCAATAGGTGAGCCGGCTACATGGGCACTGGCAGCTGGCCAAGGTGGTGGGCTCTTTAAAATGGGAAGAGGAAAAAAAAAAAAAAAAAAAAATGCCAACTTGAAAGAGATTCCACCCCCAAGAGACACACAGAGAGAGGCAAGGAGACCTAGTAGAGGCGTGACTGACATCGCAGGAAGGCGGAGGGAAATGGCCAGGGTGAGGAGAGAGATTAGATCACCTGAGGTAGACTAGCTATAAAGCTCTAGGCTTGTGAGACAAGAGTCTTTCTCTTTCTCTTCAAAGTCTGGAGCCATTGGTGTCAGGTTTCAAGTGCTTTCATTTTCTTTTACTGTATTGTTCGTCTCTGCATTAAGGCTAAGCTGAAATCATACCTAGTAAACAGGGGAAAGAAATTAAAGAGCAAGAGAAACAGACACAGCTGATTATCTGCCCCTGGCCCACGGCAGCCTTTCCAATAAGAGGTGGTATCCAAATGAAGACAGAGAAAAGCTTTAAGGAAAGTTCAGAATGATCATTGTTACCATGGAATAGCTGTTTTGATTGTTGGAATGAGGCTGTTCTCGTGACTAAAAGGAGCGGTAAAGCTATGAGCTATAGCTACGTCCAGAGTGCAGTTTGAACAAAGAGTGGGAAGAAAGACGCTGTCATGTACTTCTACCCTATGAAGTCTGTCTCATTTAGCTTCCATGGCTCTCATTTTGTTCCATTCAGAGAATGGAACAGGAATATTCCAGGAATGTGTATTCTGGGGCCATCAAATGCAAGTAGGGTTGCTATGGTATAAGGAGGGATATCTGTCTGGTCAATAAATGAATGTATAGTTAATTAAATGAATGTTGACAAGCTAGCTGAGCATCTAAACTAAGCCTCTGAAATGTTGTGAAGGAGATTAGAAATGACAGTGCAAATACAACTTTCCTTCTTGGCCCTCCTTCCCCTGAATTGATCCTGGCCAGCATCACTCTCTTCAATATGGCACCCCAACCCCCTTCCTTGGTGGAGAGGATCCTGGGTTTGAAATAATTTGAAGTTGGACCAAGACATACGTCACTGACAATCCCCTAGGTATTTTAAACAGGAAAAAAAATGTAGTACCAAGAAATAGATGGGTTTTTTTGTTTATTTCTTAGGCATTAAACATTTTATTTTTAAAACTTCTTATTGTGGCAAAAGTCACATAATATAAAACATACTTTTTTAACCATATTTAATTGTGCAGTTTGGTGACACTAAATACATTCACGTTGTTGTGCAACTTTCTCCCTCATTTTCTCCCAAGTTTTTCACTTTCCTAAACTGCAACTGTCCTCTTTCAACATGAACCTCCCATTCCCTCTGCCCCCCTTCCCACCCCTCACCTCTTGGAATCTACTAATGTATTTTGTGACTATGAGTTTGACTATTCTAGGTATCTTGTATAAGTGAAATCAAGCAGTATTTGTCTGCACCTAATGTATATTGGAATGTATTTTAAATGTTATATTAATACATATATCCCAGGTGGCACTAGCAGTAAAGAATCTGCCTGCCAATGCAGGAGACGCAAGGGACAAGGTTCAATCCTTGGGCTGAGAAGAAGCCCTGGAGGAGAAAATGGTAGCCCACTCCAGTGTTCTTGCCTGGAAAATCCCATGGACAGTGGAACCTCGCAGGCTACAGTCCATGGGGTCATAAAGAGTCAGACATAACTGAGCACACACACACACGCACACCCAAGTAGAATCGAGAAAAATAGTACAGATGAACCTATTTGCAAAGCAGAAATGTGGACACAGAAGTAGAGAACAGATGTGTGGACACCAAGGAGGGAAAAGATGAGTGGAATAAATTAGGAGACTGGGACTGACATATATACACTACTGTGTATAAAACAGATAACTGATGAGAAACTACTGTATAGCATGGAGGTGGCGGGGAAAGAAGGTACAATCTGTTTGTAGGATATATATTAAGAAATAGATGCTTGCAGAACTATTTGGAAGGGTTGGGAAAATGAAGGTCAAGGAAAACTACAGCTAACATTTAGGAAATCAGGAATTACAGGAATCATAGGATGTTGCCTCCAATTATGTCTGCTCTCGGCTGCTGTGAGTAATTTATGGAACCCCTGGAAGCCACTGAGCTCCTTGGGACTGCAGTCCATCCACAAGTCTGCCAGCTGCTCCCAAAAGAGAATAATTGCTTCTACTTCTCTTCTGCCTTCCACTTTTCACAGAATGTTTTGCTTTGGAAGAATATTTACCAGTATCCAATGAGTGAGGGCTTCTGGGAAATGAATGAGGGCTTCTTTAGCATCGAAATGTAAAGGATAGTTGGAGGGACAGGGATGATGCTGAGTTGTCATGAGATTTTAAGTTCAGTTGCCTACCTGTCATCATTTCCCATTTCCTTCTTTAAAACAGAACCCTGCTTGTGTTCAAGCATCAGCTTCATTTCTAGCCTTAAAAAGAGGTTGGATTTAGTTGACATGGCATGCCCCAGTGAGTGTTTAGGGGCATGTTTTCATGTCTCAGTCTTCTATTGAACATGACAAAGTAATAACTTTTCACATGCAGCATTCCGAAGCCATGAAGAAAGCAAAATGAGGTTCATATTAAGGGAAACCTAGAGAGGAGACAAAAAAATAAAGCTTTGAAATGAAATGGTTTTACAGCTCTTCATATTATGCCCAATCACTACACTACTCCTTAGTATTATAAGTTTAATAATTGTTTCATTATTGTTTAGGTTAGTTTCTGTCCCAGTTTCTGTTGCTTGTTGTTTAGGGCATCATCATGAATAAACTTGAAGTGTGAGGGTTGTGGAGCCCCTAGATGCTGTACAGACTACGTTTCAAAGGCAGATACAGCTCTGAGTGGACACAAGATCACATCCTTCCTTACTTTTCCTTTGAAGGAGTCTGTGCCATGAAATCTCTTATGTTCTACTGAATGGACTGAGCTGGATGAAGTGGAAGAGACCTCAAGGCAAGATCTGATCATCAATGTCACCAAGAGTGGAAGAGGACCCACCCATTTAGGGAGTGTCTTTGTGGATACTGTATGTTACCAGAGTGTTGTGATACAGAAAACATATTTCTGTGGTATATAGCAGTGGCTCAAGGAGTTGGAAATGAGCTGACCTAGTCCTCAGGTATACAATGCATCCCAGTTTGTCTGCAAATTTCTTGGTGCTAGCCCTGGAAATCCTATGTTCTGGGGAATTCCTTTATGCCTGGAAATCTGAGATGGTTCATCATCTTACCTGGGACGTTATCCTACTTGTCACTTGTCAGTCATGAATCCTTGCAAACATAGACTTGCCTCTCTGGGCTTTTTTGCTCATCTGTTAATTGAGCAAGACTGAAAAGCTGGTCCACAAACCCACACTCAGTTCTTTGTTCCTGTACTAATTTCAAGGCTGGCTTCATCTGTTAAATGAGAGAATTATACTCATTGAAATCACTTAGTTCTATCGTATTTTACAGACAAGGCAGCCATGGTGCTGAAGTTAAGGGATTTTCTCAAAGTCATTCAGTCAATGTAGGGTTTTGAGGGTGAGAAAACCGAGTCTCAGCTGACTACAAGCTGTTCCATCTCCATATCAGGGAAAGATTCAGAGTTGAACGATTATTCTTATGACAAATACTCCTGGGCCTGAAGGTTATTCAGCTGAACTAACCACCTCCACATTTATTTTTAACTCGCCAGACACACCTCCTCTCCAGGCTCTTCTCTTCACAGTCACTAGTCATATATACCTTCCATATGATGTTATCTTGACTCTGCAAGTGGGCCCAGACCAAACAGTCAATTCTGTGTCTGTGCAAAGAACTATTTCCCTCTCTCTCCAGGCTTCTTGTAGCAGTCATTCCGGGAAAATAGCAGCAAAAACCTCCTGCATAATATTATGTTTCTTATCTTCTCTGAATCCCTAAGGGCAACACATTCTGAAAGATCTGAGGCACTGTGGCTTATTACACTTCATGGTTTCCAATCTTCTTTGATAAACATCAAAAATACGATGTGATGTATTAGTGCATTTTACTTAAAAATACTTTATTAGTCATGATTTACTTTAGGAATGGAAAAAGAAATCTCTCAGTCTTAGCTTTTCCCATATTAACTTCAGAGGAGGAGAGATGCCTTTATTTGCTCGTAAGTACTCTTATGCTGAACCTGGCCCTTAATTAGACCAGATGTGTAATCTATATCACATGTTCTATTGTTTCTCTGCTTTGTCTTTCAACACGTCCCATAGCTAGCTGTTTCAATGGGCAGTAAATTCTGGTGATGCAAAATTCTGATTTTGTCTGTTGTATGAACAGTCCAGTCTCCCTTCATATAAAAGCTCTTTTTACTGAATCTGAACTCCAAGAAGGATTTTTGCAGAATTAAAACAAGCCACATGAAACTTTAATTTCCAAGTATTCTCATGCTTTATAATATAGTCTATAAAATTTTATCCTTATTTATCATGTAGAGATTTGGTAATGGCCTGTGAATATTATACTGTGGAATATTAACAAAACAAGTTGGTGATAGACAAGGGAGTCTGGCGTGCTGCAGTCCAGGGGGTCGCAAAGTGTTGGACATGACTGAGCGACTGACTGAACCGAACTGAACAGAGTACCTGAGTCTTGTGGCTTGGATGGTAGATTTCTTAATCTCACACAACATGTTGTTTGTAGGGTGGTCCATTTCATGGTTGGGGTGCAGGCATCTATGGACCAGGCTCCTTCCATCATTCTTTCCTTCACTTTCAATGATTTATAACCTTTATGGTTTCAGGATGGCAAATATTTACATTCTCTTGGACAGTGTCCCAAGCAGAAAGGAAGGTGGGAATGACAAGAGGTGCCTTCTCTTCTTGTTTTCTTTTGTAACAGGAGGAAAACATTTCCCAGAAACTCCAAGCAAACTTCCTCTTACGTCTTTGCCAGAACTTGGTCCCTTGTCCAAGCCTACGTCAAAAGGAAACTGACTCACCATGATTGGGCTTGGGCTACATGCAATCATGGTCAATGTTGCTACCCAGACAAAACTGGGGATCTGTGGGCAGGGGAGGGGAGCAATCAACAGCTATGCCCCTTGTGTTTCTAATTATTCTACCAGGAATAGGCTTTTTGATTTTAAACCTTCTGATCTAAACTAAGCAGATGAGGAGTGATTTTTTTTTTAATGTGTGTGGTTTTTTTAAATTTCATGAATGAATAAATGCAAGTATTTTATGTGCAAAATGTTTTTTGATTCAGGAGTGAAGATTTTAAGTAAAGAATTGCTATTACTGTGCTGTGCTCAGTTGTGTCCAACTCTTTGCAACCCTATGACTATGGCCCACCAGGCTTCTCTGTCCATGGGATTCTCCTGGCAGGAATACGAACTGAGTTTGTGGGTTGCCATTTCTTCCTTTGGGGGGTCTTCCTCACCCAGGGATCAAATCATGTGGCTCCTGCATTGGCAGGTGGATTCTTTACCACTGAGCCACCCAGGAAGCCCAGGTAAAGAATTAAGGGTCCCCAAATCAATGTTGCTGGCCACTGCAATGGCTTCAAAAATGCATCACATATTTGAACTGGTTAATGCACCAGATTCTTTAACAGGAAAAAAGGATGTCAGTTCTTTTTGATTGTCACACTCTACATGGGTAAGGGATGACTAAGCTTTGAAGGGCTATGTAAATGCTAGTTGAATGAGGAAAAGGAAAGTAACTTAAAGATCCAGACATTGGCAAACTTAATTAAGAAAATATAAGTGATGGACTCAATGCTTTACATGATCCATGATATGGAGCTGGTGGCTTCATGCGACAGCTTTCTTCTCCACTCAAGCTCTTCAAGTCTAACTCTCACCTGACTTGTTTGCATTTTGACCCCAAGGGCTAGATGGATTTCTCAACCTGTGTTTGGAGTAATCCTTAGTTTTTGGGGGCTATAACTCATAAATGATCAATAAAAACAATAATGAAACACACAGCCGGACATTCTTTTGGGGCAGTCATTCCTTACAGTTTGGGGATCGTGCTCAACTGTTTATGATACAAAGCTGTTCAATTTTGGGAAAAAACAACACAGGTAAAGTGATCTCCTTCTTGACCTCTTTAGATTCCCAAGTGCCAGTTTCTTCTCAGCCTTATTTGAGAATCTAGGAAAATCAGATATATATTAAATGCACTGAACAGAAATTATAACTGTTTTAAGAATATTTTACTCTCATATCCCCGCTTCTGGCAGGACCTCATCCCCTGAGATGTTTTGGGAGTTACCAAATCTTAATACTTAACTGTAAAGTGTTCCTCTTTCTCAGCTATACATATTTATTAATTCCCAAATACCCAGAACAAAGGTAAATCAGCCTGCCACCTCCTTATTTCCTTGGAGACAGCATATTTTCTTGACAGTCGCTATACTCTAGCAGAGAAACACACCAGTTTTGTACCTCCAAGTCCTCCTTGTTTCCAGCATTTTGGTGTGTATCACCTGGAGATCTTGTTTCCTGGTTCCATCCCCAGAGATTGGGCTTAAGAGGACTAGGTGGAGGCCTGAGTCTCTGAATTTCCAGCATGTTCCTTATGATGCAGAGGCTAACTGTTCATGAACCACAGCCATGGAGGACAGAAAACTGACTTTTTATCTTGAAGTAACAGTGATATGAAACCAATGAACCTTCATCCTAAGGCTAGTGAAGGCCTATTTTGTGCATATGATAGTATATGAATATATAGCTGTATATATGCGGTGCAAGGCTAAGTCACTATAGTCATGTCCAAGTCTTCACGACCCTATGGACTGTAGCCTGACAAGCTCCTCTCTCCATAGGATTCTCCGGGCAAGAACACTGGAGTAGGTTGCCATTTCCTTCTCTAGGGGATCATGGAGAGTTAGATATATGTTAATATAGCTGGCTCATACCTCCTGCAATACAGTTAAGTTACGGAAGAAAAATAATGTGACAGTGTTGGTCTCTTGACCAATCATATATATATATATATATATATATATATATATATTTTTTTTTTTTTTATATATGTATATAAACATAGGCTTCCCTGGTGGCTCAGTGGTAAAGAATCTGCCTGCGATGCAGAATATGCAGAAGACCAGGGTTTGATCCCTGGGTCCGGAAGGTCCCCTGGAGGAGGAAATGGCAAGCCACTTCAGCATTCTTGCCTGGAGAATCCCATGGACAGAGAAGCCTGGCAGGCAGGCTACAGTCCATAGGGTCGCAGAGTCAGACACGACTGAAGTGACTGAGCATGCACTCATATATAAACATATATAAAATATCTATGCACATGTACATTATATAATCATATATATGTGCCATAATCTGAGTATACATTACATATTCAATCACACATAAAATATATATTGTAATATATTAAATATATGTAATTATATAACCATATATATCCCTGGAGAAGGAATGGCAACCCACTCCAGTATTCTTGCCTTGAAAATTCCATGCACAGAAGAGCCTGGAAGGTTACAGTCCAGGAAGTTGCAAAGAGTTGGGCATGACTGAGTGACTGAACACACACTATTATATATGTACTTGCACAATTTATGTGTAAAATTTATGTAAAATTGTGTGTCCTGTGGCATGAAAGTATATCAATGGGCTATTTTATATATACGTATGTATACACATGGACATCATACATACACAAGCAACCCACTAGTCCACTTCCATTCACATGCATCTTTAAGTGGATGGAGCTTTTTTCTCTGTATCTTCTTGCCTTTCTCAGAAGAGTCATTGCCATTGTTTCCTAATTTCCTCCTCAAAGTTTCCTGGAGGAGGGGTTGTCAGGACCTAAGACTCCAGACTCATCGCTTCCCAATGCCTAGTTCAGGGAATCTTATTAGAGGAGAACCTTCTGGAGTATATGTTTTCGTCTTTTTCTCTAGACTCTTTAAATTCTATCTTTGACTCAGTAACACTAACTGGGAGCTGCTATTATGTCAAGAAGCTAGTAAAACTCTTTTAACTCAAACACACTTTTTGAGTAGTATGAAGGTGCTGTGGAGTTGGGGGTCAGAATTGTCCTATAAGTGATGTTGCTGGCTGAACTGTCACTATTAGGGCACCTCACACTAACAGAAGGTGGCTGCTGTAATCCCTATCCAATGAGAGAGGAAGCTGGAAAGTCTTCCCTGGTAGCTCAGCTAGTAAGCAATCTGCCTGCAATACAGTTGTCCCTGGTTCAATTTCTGGTTTCGGAAGATCCGCTGGAGAAGGGATAGACTACCCACTCCAGTATTCTTGGGCTTCTCTGGTGGCTCAGCTGGTAAAGAATCTGCCTGCAATGCTGGAGACCTGAGTTCAATCCCTGGGTTGGGAAGATCCCATGGAGGAGGGCACGGGAACCCACTCCAGGTATTCTTGCCTGGAGAATTCCATTGACTGTACAGTCCATGAGGTCACAAAGAGTTGGACACAACTGGCAATTCAAAGGTAGGTAAAGGGACATTCTTTGAATGCTGAATGTTGCCCCCTGTTCAGACCCACAGGGAATAGCTCCATTAAAGGTATAATTCTGATAGAAAAGGAATGCTTTTCTCTCTAGTACTTCATCAAAGGCAGAATTAGAGGCTCCTTACTTATCCTTGTTCAGAACATGTACAAAGAAACGTTTTCCCTTAGGATCCTATGTTAGCGATATGACTGTTCTCAACAATGCTGTTTTCAAGCATTTTGTTGGAGTTAACAAGGGACATTTTTATTGGTTTTCAATGTACACCAGTGCCATGAGGCCAAAGTCCAATTTAGTGACAATAGTTCTCTAGAGGAATGAATTAAGTAGAGGATTTCTGAGATTAATAATGTTGTTCTGTGTCCCTCTTCTATGTGCAAAGTCTCATTTCTGCAGCAGTGAAAACTTGGGTGGGATAGCTCTTAGTTTTTCCTTGGCTTGTGTAAGGTTGTGCTGGTTTGTGTGAAGGTAAGTCAGCCTTCTATTCAGGTGCATAAGATTGCTCTGCACTTAGGATAGGGTTATATCCTGATAAACCCATTGTAAGCTGAAAATATCATTACAAACACACCTGACTTATCAAATATTATAGCTTAGCCTCACCTATCAAAAACCTGCTCAGACCACTTACCCTAGCCTACAGTTGGGAAAAAATCATCTAACATGAAGCCTATATTATGACAAAATATTGAATATCTTGTGTATGTATTGAAAACTGTATTGAAAGTGAAATAGAGAATGGCTGTCTGGGTCCAGAATGATTGTAAAAGTATCAGCTATTCACCTTTTTAAAAAAAAAAATACTTTTTTAATGCCAACTAGTTTTAAAGTCTTTTTGTTGAATTTTCACAGTATTTCTTCTGTTTTATGATTTAGTTTTTGGCTATGAGGTATATGAGATCTTAGCTCTCTGATCAGGGATCAAACTGGCACCCCGTGCATTGGAAGGTGAAGTCTTAACCACCAGGGAAGTTCAACTTTTTAACCCTTCTATGGTGTGGGTCACTGAAGAGAGCATCATGGTACTGCAGATCACTTGCCTGGGGAAAACACAAAATGCAGAGTACAGTTTCCACTGAAAGCATAAGGCTTTCACACCATCATAGAACTTGTATATTCTTGTCCAGCTTTTCAGATTTCATAAGAGACTGTCAATCTAATACTTCACTCTGCTCCCTTCCAAGGGGTTGTCAGGACCTAAGACTCCAGACTCATTGTTTCCCAATGCCTAGTTCAGGGAATCTTTTTAGAGGAGAACCTTTTGGAGTATATGCTTTCATCTTTTTCTCTAGACTCTTTAAATTCTATCTTTGACTCAGTAACACCAACTGGGAGCTGATATTAGATCAAGAAGCTAGTAAAACTCTTTTAACTCAATAACAGTTTTTATTTGCTAGATACTGTTTTGTTGTCTAATTTGGGATATATCAATAAGAGCAGAGGGGTCTATTTATCCCACCAGTTGAATCAGCTTTGAGAAGAATAAAGTTGTGAATAGCATCTTGGGAGCTCTGCAATCAATATGTTCTCAAGATTCTCTCTTTCAAGTGAATCTTTGACTTAATAAGATTTTATTTGTGACTGCATTAACAAATCCATCAAGTGAAATTCTCTTAAGGAAGATAGACTTCTGGTAGTGAATTAGGAATTTACTAATAATGTCTTTATTATGCAACTCATGTGAAATCCAGGGCTCTACATGACCTTTTGTTGTTGTTGTTATGGAATCGTATTCTTTGAAACTGTAAAGTAGTATAATACCTTTAATCACAGAAATGCAAATGCTAGAATGGAAGTTTATCCTTTATGTCGAGTAAACTCTCTCCCAACCTTCCTTTCTGTCTCGAGTTCCCCATAATCTTGAAGGAAACAGCAATGGCAACAACAAACTCCAATCTCATTCTCTTTCGGTTTCCCCAACACCCCCTCTTCCCAGCTGTGAGACTAGGGGGAGACTCTTTTCCCATATAGACCTCTCCCATCACGCTGCTCCCCACTCTTCTCAATAAGGGGCCCTGGCTATAGGAAGTTCTGACACCTGACATTTCCCATTGGGTGCAACAGCCTGGACACTGTAGTTCTTCCCTGTAGTTCCAATTACTTTTCCAAAATGAAACTCACTCTGGGAATTCTGGAATAACATTTTCCCTGTTGAATACTTTGCATGTCCAGCCGATAGGGCTGGCTTCAGGAACATATGATACACCATGGCACAGAGTCTGGTCCTCAGAAGGGACTGGCCCTTGATTTAAGGCTCTATGGTTGCCATCTTGAAATTCTCATCAATTGTGAACAAAAAATCCTGGGTTTTTGTGCTTCAGTGTGACTAGAAGTGACTTAGTAGCAGCAGCAGCAGCAGCAGTAGCAATTCTATAACTTACCATGTGGACACAGAATCCCTGGATCCTGATGTGTTTGAGTAGGGAGTTATCAACCAAGTGTTTAGACAGAGGAAAGGGAGCTGGGCTGAAAATATCATCAGCTCTGGGCACAAAGGATGGGAAGAAGGGAAGGATTTCTCTGCACCTTTTCATCGCCCCTTCCCAACAGGCTACCTGTACTTGCTTTTTGGTGCTAAAGTGCTAGAAGACAGAGTTTTATTCTCTTCATTTTGCATCAGAGACTGAGCATTCAGACTTTTATCAAGAATTATTAGGATGTGATTGTGTCTTGGGGGACTTTGAAGCTCTGATGAAAGACCCGAAGAAAGTTTGGTTTGGATGTACACTGAAAAGGTCACAGAGATCTAGCCTCCTTCAGTACTTATCCTTCTAATTCACATTTCAAAGCACTTAAACATTGTAACAAATTCTCTGTAAGTTTCCTCTGCTAGGAAAAAAGAAAAAAAAAAAAAACAAGCATTTTCTTCACCTCCAAACAGACTTAAAGAGTTGAAATTTTTGCTCCTCTTTCTTCTTTTAAGAGGATACACAGAAGCACACGTCAAAATCAAAGACACCTTTTGTCTTTGATTTTATAGAAATCATTGGAAACATTATTCAGAACTGCATGGCTTATGTAAATTTCATAGTTATTTTTCTGGATCATCACATTGGATCAGTATGGATGGGGAGTTTGTCACCTGAACCCATCATCTCAACTTTTCTTGGGAACAGGACCTTGTTCATTTCCTCCTTATGTCCCCATTGTAACACAAGATTTGGCATACAAATAATTTATTTAAATATTAATTATATTTCATATAATAATTTTTGGAAAATATTTTCCCATAATAATTTATTGAAAGCAAGATATTTTAAAAATTTGAATTCCATAAAAATACATTGAAGTTTTATATTTTGCTTTATAGTAATTGTACTATTTATTGGTATATATAATGCCAATTATTTATATAAATTACCTATACTATTATATTCATATAAAAGTACACATATAATATATCATATTATATTACTATTGTAGTTCTATTTCATAGATATGGACACTGAGGTCAATAAAATTCAAAAGTCTTTTCCAGGTATACCTAAAATGTTTATAAAAAATTTCTTAATAGACTGTGTGTGTGTGTGTGTGTGTGTGTTAGCTGCTCAGTTGTGTATGACTTTTTGCAACCCCATAGACTGTAGCTCACTGGGCTCCTGTGTCCATAGGATTTTCTAGGCAAGAATACTGGAGTGGGGTGTCATTCCATTCTTCATGAGATCTTCCCTACCCAGGAACTGAACCCAGGGCTTCTGCATTGCAGGCAGATTCTTTTGGTTTATTAACTATTTAAGCTAAGTATGAATATGTGTGCTTTTTAAACTGAATCAGGCTGTGGGTTAATAAAACATTTTGCACTTGACTGTATAAAATGAAAAGCCAATAAACAGAAATAAAACTACATAAATTTGCTGAAAAGAACTTATGACTAATTTTATTTGTGTCTTTGAATGAATGGAAACAGTTAAAAAATGTAAAAAAAAAAACACAAAAACCCTATAACTTCCAAAAGAAAACCTTTTCACTGACCTCACCATCAAAGGAAGAACAAATGAGAAGGAAATAAAATAGAGAGGACACATCCTCTGAGTTGTTCATGAGTCCAAAGTCAGCCTGACCCACAAGGATCTGGTGTAGCCTCAGTCTTCCAAGGATGTAGGAAATTAAGTTGAGTAGCAAATGAAAATAAATGGCGGTTTAAGATTTGTAATGACTCCTGTTTGAAGTCATGACCAACTTCCATTTTAAATATTAATTGAGAGATGCAGATTAAAACTAGTAAGCCCTCATCATCTTTATCCACTCATCTGATGATGGACATAGGCTAATTCTGTATCATAACAGTTGTAAATAATGCTGCTACGAACACCAGAGTGAATATATCTTTGCTAACTATTGTTTTTATTTTTATTTTACTTTAGATAAACAAACAGGAGTGAAATTTCTGGGTCATACAATAGTTCTCTTTTTAGTCTTTTTGAGACTTCCACCCTGGGATTTCTTTGGAAGCAATGATGCTAAAGCTGAAACTCCAGTACTTTGGCCACCTCATACGAAGAGTTGACTCATTGGAAAAGACTCTGATGCTGAAAGGGACTGGGGGCAGGAGGAGAAGGGGATGACAGAGGATGGGATGGCTGGATGGCATCACTGACACGATGGACGTGAGTCTGAGTGAACTCCGGGAGTTGGTGATGGACAGAGGCCTGGCGTGCTGCGATTCATGGGGTCCCAGAGTCAGACACGACTGAGTAACTGAACTGAACTGAACTGAGACTTCCATACTCTTCCCTGGTGGCTTAGTTGGGGAAGAATCTGACTGCACTGCAGGAGATCTGTCTAAGTGCCGGATATCTAAGTTCAATCTCAGGTTGTGAAGATGCCCTGGAGAAGGAAATGGCAACCCACTCTGGAATTCTTGCCTGGGAAATCCCATGGACAGAAGAGCCTGGGGCACCAAGGTCTATGGGGTTGCAAGAGTCAACATAATTTAGCAATTAAACAACCATCACAATCTTTTCCACATTGGCTGTACCATTTACATTCTCACCAATGGTGCAAAAGCGTTCCCTTTCTCCACATCCTGGCCAACATTTGTTACTTGCTGTCTTTTTGATAATAGCCCTTCTGACAAATGGAGATGATAGCTCATTGTGGGTTTGGTTTGCATTTCCCTGATGATTAGTGATGTTGAATATCTTTTCATGTGACTGTTGAAAGTGAAAGTCACTGAGTCATGTCCAACTATTTGCGATCCAATGGACTATACAGTCAATGGAATTCTCCAGGCCAGAATACTGGAGTGGGTAGCCATTCCCATCTCCAGAGGATCTTTCCAATCCAGGGGTCAAACCCAGGTCTCCCACATTCCAAGTAGATTCTTAACCACCTGAGCTACCAGGGAAGTCCCATGTGCCATCTGCATTTCCTCTTTGGAAAAATGTCGATTTAGTTACTCAGCCTCTTTTTAATCAGATCATTTATTTCTTTGATGATGAGTTGTATGTGCTAATACTGTATTTTGAATATTAATCCCTTATTGTTCATACCATTTTCAAATATTTTCTCCCATTCTGTTCATTTTCTTTTCATTTTGTCAATGGTTTCCTTTGCTAAAACAAAAGTGGCTACATTTAGTTAGATGCCATTTGTTTATTTTTGCTCTTATTTCCTTTGTTTTAAGAAAGCGATCCAAAAAATATTGCTGTTATTTATGTCAAAGAGGATTCTGCCTATGTTTTCTCCTATGGTTTTATAGTATCTGGTCTTATATTTAGCTTTTTAATCCATTTTGACTTTATTTTACATATGGTGTTAGAGAATGTTCTAATTTCATTCTTTACATGTAGCTGTCCTGTTTCCTCAGCACCGCTTATTGAAGAAGCTGTCTTTTCTACATAGTACATTCTTGCCTCTTTGTTGTAGGTTAATTGAACGTAAGTATGTGAGTTTATTTCTGGGTTTTCTATTCTCTTCTATTGATCTATGTGTCTGTTTTTTGTCAGCACCGTACTGCTTTTTTTGCTGTCACTTTGTAGTATAATTTGAAGTTAGAGAGTATGATTCCTCCAGCTGTTTTTCTCAAGATTGTTTTGGTAATTCAAAGTCATTTGTGTTTCCATAGAAATGTAAAGGTTTCTGGTTTAGTTTTTTAAAAGAGGAAAGCTATTCAGCCATAAAAAATAAGACAATTATGTCATTTGCAGCAACATGGATGGACTTGGAGGATATTATGAAATAATAACTGAAATAACTCAGACAAAGAAAATTACTGTATATTAATTATATGTGGAATCTAAAAAAATACAATAAGCAAGTGAATATAACAAAAAAGCAGTAGACTTACAGATATAGAGAATAAACTAGTGGTTATGGGGATGGGGCAATATATGGAGTGGGCAGTGGGAGGTACAAACTATTAGATATAAAATAGGCTATAAGGATTATTGTACAACACCCTGAATATAGTTAATATTTTGTAATAACTATAAATGGAATATAACCTTTAAAAATTGTATGAAAACAAGAAAAAACAAACAAAAAACCAACCGAACCAAAACCAAAACAAGTAAACCTCTCTTGGGGAGATAAATCGCAAATAATTTATGTAGATACCTAGTTTTTGGAAAGTTGAATCTGAACTCCCCACTGAAGCATGGGCTGTGTGGCTGTAGTGACTTCCTTACAAAGAGGACAATGTGAAAAGGGTGGGGCAGGAGCATCGCTTTACAGTGAAGATGCCTGGGAGTCCTGACCTCAGCCAGGTGAGCAAGGCTAATGTCAGCTGTGACGCCATGCTGATTATGTGCCCTTGATCCGCTGTGAGGAGAACAGCACTTTACCTCTGTGGTCCTCCTCCCGATCATCCACAGTCTGCGTCTAACCATGAGAGAAACATCAGACAGTTCCTACTTGTGGGACATTTTATGAAACACCTGACCAGTACTCTTCAAAATGGTCAAAGAAATGAAACTGTTATCAAAAATGGGCCATGAGATGCTGTTGCAGTCGACAGGAACCTAAGGAGACATTAAATGTAACATGATATTCTGGATCGGCATCTGGGAGAGAAGGGCATGAGGTAAAAACTAAGGAATCTGAAAAATTAGTAATACTGTCTCAATACTGTTTCACGAAGTATAATAAGTGTAGCGGACAGTGTGTGCCTGGTGTCAGGGCATTCTGGACTATCTCCACAACTTTTCTATGTACCTAAAACTATTCTAAAATCAAAATTTTTATTTTAAAAAGTAAAGGTAAGTTTTGTCATATGCTCAGTCATAATAAATTGCTGGAAAGCTCTCAGGATTGAATTGTTTTTGCTGAGAAACAGAAAGACATGCTTGTGACTGTTTCATAACTGATTTAATGATGATTACCATCCATAGAATGAGAGAAACCATGCTGTCTCATAATAAACCTGCTTCCTCCAGCATATACTCAGCCCAGAGGCAGGGAGCCAGAGAGAGTTGGGTCAACCAGATGGTGTCTGATGGCCAGACTATGGCTTTGAGTCCCTGGAGCACCCAGCTCCCTCTTAAGTCATTGCCCTTCCAGAAGCATGGACAGACAGAGCCAGTAGAACTTAAGTCAGTGTGTTCTGAATGAGTTTATGGGTGACAGATATCAGTGAGTATATGACATCACAGTAATTTTAATGTATTCTACATGTATAATGTGAAAGACTCGAAATGACCTTCCAATGTTCCTAAGTAGTGCTCTCAGTACAACTTCTTTATCATTTCTTGGAAGTGGCTTACATTTCCAATTTTAGCAAATATTACAATTCATAATTTTTGATTTTATAATTGAAGGATAGAAAGAAGAGATTTATGTGAAATTTTCATAAGGAAAATAGCCCACTGGGGTAATGCAGTGTTTAAGATTTCATGTGGCTTTCCTGAAAACATGTGAACCACTAATCTTCTGACAGATGTATATATACACATATATATGGGGCTTCCCTGGTGGCTCAGCAATAAAGAATTCCCCAGGAAATGTAGGTTCCATCCCTGGATTGGGAAGATCTCATGGAGGAGGGTATGGCAACACACTCCAGTATTCCTGCCTGGAGAATGCCATGGACAGAGGAGCCTCACAGGCTATAGTCTATGGGGTTGCAAAGAGTCAGACACAATTGAGCAAACATACAAAACACAACTATATATATATATGTGTGTGTGTGTGTGTGTGTGTGTGTGTGTACACTCACACACATATATAAGTATATATATGGTGATACACTCACACACATATATAAGTATATATATGGTGATATACTCACACACATATATAAATATATATATGTATGTATGTATATATATATATATCTTACTGTTGGAGCAGCAATAGAAAGCTCACTTAACAACGATTGAAAGGATAAGAAACTTGTCTGTGTTAACATAAAAATGTAAAATTAACCATGGGTATAAATCAACAAAGGTCCATCTAGTCAAGGCTATGGTTCTTCCAGTGGTCATGTATGGATGTGAGAGTTGGACTCTGAAGAAGGCTGAGCACTGAAGAATTGATGCTTTTGAACTGTGGTGTTGGAGAAGACTCTTGAGAGTCCCCTGGACTGCAAGGAGATCCAACCAGTCCATCCTAAAGGAGATCAGTCCTGGGTGTTCATTGGAAAGACTGATGCTAAAGCTGAAACTCCAGTATTTTGGCCACCTTATGTAAAGAGCTGACTCATTGGAAAAGACTCTGATGCTGGGAGGGATTGGGGGCAGGAGGAGAAGGGGACGACAGAGGATGAGATGGCTGGATGGCATCATCGACTCGATGGACATGGGTTTGGGTGAACTCTGGGAGGAGTTGGTGATGGACAGGGAGGCCTGGCATGCTGTGATTCATAGGGTTGCAAGGAGTCGGACATGACTGAGCGACTGAACTGAACTGAACTGAATAAATTAATAATCTCAATTCTGAAAACTATTTAAAGATCTGTATTTTTATTAGCTACTTAAACATTATTTTAGGAATTCACCAATGATATCTTGACCTCCATATTGTTATGCCTTGTTTTTCTTTTGTGGTCCACTGGAGAGGGAATGGCAAACCCCTTCAGTATTCCTGCCTTGAGAACCCCATGAACACTATGAAAAGGTAAAAAGATAGGACACTGAAAGATGAACTCCCTAGGTCAGCAGGTGCCCAATATGCTACTGGAGAATAGTGGAGGAACAGCTCCATAAAGAGTGAAGAGGTGGAGTCAAAGCAAAGCAACACCCAGTTATGGATATGACTGGTGATGGAAGTAAAGTCAGATGCTGTAAAGAACAATATTGTATAGGAACTTGGAATGTTAGGTCCATTAGTCAAGGTAAATTGGAAGTGGTCGAGCAGGAGATGGCAAGAATGAACATTGACATTTTAGGAATCAGTGAATTAAAATGGACCGGAATGGGCAAATTTAATTCAGATGACCATCACATTTACTACTGTGGGCAAGAATCCCTTAGAAGAAATGGAGTAGCCCTCATAGTCAGCAAAAGAGTCCAAAATGCAGCACTTGGGTTCCATCTCAAAAATGACAGAATGATCTCTGTTCATTTCCAAGGCAAACCATTCAATATCACAGTAATTCAAGTCTATGCCCCAACCACTAATGCTGAAGAAGCTGAAGTTGAACAGTTCTATGAAGACCTACAAGACCTTTTAGAACTAACACCCAAAAAAGCTGTCCTTTTCATCATAGGGCATTGGAATGCAAAAGTAGTTAATCAAGAGATAACCTGGAGTAACAGGCAAGTTTGTCCTTGGAGTACAAAATGAAGCAGGGAAAATGCTAACAGAGTTTTGCCAAGAAAACAGACTGCTCATGGCAAACACCCTCTTTCAACAACACAAGAAACAACTCTACACATGGACATCACCAGATGGTCAATACTGAAATCAGATTGATTATATTTTTTGCAGCTGAAGATGGAGAAGCTCTTTATAGTTAGCAAAAACAAGACCAGTAGCTGACTGTGGCTCAGATCATGAACTCATTGCCAAATTCAGACTTAAATTGAAGAAAGTAGGGAAAACTACTAGACCATTAAGGTATGACCTAAATTGAATGCCTTATGATAATACTATGGAAGTGACAGATTCAAGTGATTTGATCTGATAGATAGAGTGATAGAAGAACTATGGATGGAGGTTCGTAACCTTGTTTGGAGGCTGTGATGGAAACCATCCCCAAGAAAAAGAAATGCAAAAAGGCAAAATGGCTGTCTGGGGAGGCCTTACAAACACTGAGAAAAGAAGAGAAGTGAAAAACAAAGGAGAAAAGGAAAGATATAAGCATCTGAATGTAGAGTTCCAAAGAATAGCAAGGAGAGATAAGAAAGCCTTCCTAAGTGATTGATGCAAAGAAATAGAAGAAAACAATAGAATGAGAAAGACTAGAGATCTCTTCAAGAAAATTAGAGATATCAAGGGAACATTTCATGCAAAGATGGGCACAATAACGACAGAGACAGTATGGACTTAACAGATGCAGACGCTATTAAGAAGAGGTGGCAAGAATAAACAGAGGAACTATACCAAAAAAAAAAAAAATCTTCACAAAACAGATAATCATGATGGTATGATCACATGCCTAGACTCAGACATCCTGGAATGCAAAGTCAAGTGGACCTTAGGAAGCATCACTACAAACAAAGCTAGTGGAGGTGATGGAATTCCTTCCCTGGTGGCTCAGAGGTTAAAGCGTCTGCCTCCAATGTGGGAGACCCGGGTTCGATCCCTGGGTTGGGAAGATCCTCTGGAGAAGGAAATGGCAATCCACTCCAGTATTCTTGCCTGGAGAATCCCATGGACTGAGAAGCCTAGGAGGTTACAGTCCACGGGGTCGCAAAGAGTTGGACACGACTGAGCGACTTCACCTTCACCTATTTCAAATCCTAAAAGATGATGCTGTGAAAGTGCTGCACTGAATATGCCAGCAGATTTGGAAAACTCAGCAGTGACCACAGGACTTGAAAAGGTCACTTTTCATTCTAATCCTAAAGAAAGGCAATGCCAAAGAACGTTCACACAGCCACACAATTGCCCTCATCTCACATGCTAGCAAAGGAATACTTAAAATTCTCCAATCTAGGCTAGATCAAGGACTTCCCTGGTGGCTCAGAGGTTAAAGCGTCTGCCTCCAATGCGGGAGACCCGGGTTCGATCCCTGGGTCGGGAAGATCCCCTGGAGAAGGAAATGGCAACCTACTCCAGTATTCTTGCTTGGAGAATCTCATGGACTGAGGAGCCTGGTGGGCTGCAGTCCTGGGGTCACAAGGAGTCAGACATGACTGAGTGACTTTACTTACTTACTTAGGCTAGATCAAATTGCCGTCATCTGTTGGATCATAGAAAAAGCAAGAGAATTAAAGAAAAACATATCCTTCTGCCTCACTGAATACACTAAAGCCTTTGACTGTGTGGATCACAACATACTTTGGAAAATTCTTCAAGAGATAGGAGTACCAGGCCACCTTACCTGCCTCCTGAGAAATCTATATGCAGATCAAGAAGTAACAGTTAGAAATGGACACAGAACAATGGACTATTCCAATTGAGAAAGGAGTATGTCAAGGATGTATATTGTCACCTTGCTTATTTAACTTCTATGCAGAATACATCATGCAAAATGCTGGACTGGATGAAGCCCAAGCAGGAGTCAATATCAATATCAAGCCTGGAGAAATATCAATAACCTCAGATATGCAGATGACACCACCCTTATGGCAAAAAGCAAAGAGAAACTGAAGAGTCTCTTGATGAAGGTGAAAGAGGAGAGTGAAAAACTTGGCTTAAAACTCAGCATTCAAAAAACTAAGATCATGGCATATGGTCCCACCACTTCATGGCAAATAGATGGGGAAACAATGGAAATGGTGACAGAGTTTATTTTCTTGGGCTCCTAAGTCACTGAAGATGGCGACACCAGCCATGAAATTAAAAGATACTTGCTCCTTGGAAGAAAAGCTATGAGCAACCTAGATAGCATATTAAAATACATAGACATTACTTTACTGACAATGTTCAGTTCAGTTCAGTCACTCTTTGTGACCCCATGAATTGCAGTACACCAGGCTTCCCTGTCCATCACCAACTCCCAGAGTTCACTCAGGCTCACGTCCATCAAATCGGTGATGCCACTCAGCCATCTCATCCTCCTCTGTCGTCCCCTTCTCCTGCTGCCCTCAATCCCTCCCAGTATCAGAGTCTTTTCCAATGAGTCAACTCTTCACATGAGGTGGCCAAAGTACTGAAGTTTCAGCTTCAACATCATTCCTTCCAAAGAACCCCAGGGCTGAACTCCTTCAGGATGGACTGGTTGGATCTCCTTGCAGTCCAAAGGACTCTCAAGAGTCTTCTCCAACACCACAGTTCAAAAGCATCAATTCTTCGATACTCAGCTTTCTTCACAGTCCAACTCTCACATCCATACATGACCACAGGAAAAACCATAGCCTTGACTAGATGGTCCTTTGTTGGCAAAGTAATGTCTCTGCTTTTCAATATGCTATCTAGGTTGGTCATAACTTTCCTTCCAAGGAGTAAGCATCTTTTAATTTCATGGCTGCAGTCACCATCTGCCATGATTTTGGAGCCCCCCAAAATAAAGTCTGACACTGTTTCCACTGTTTCCCCATCTATTTCCCATGAAGTGATGGGACCAGATGCCATGATCTTCGATTTCTGAATGTTGAGCTTTAAGCCAACTTTTTCACTCTCCTCTTTCACTTTCATCAAGAGGGTTTTTAGTTCCTCTTCACTTTCTGCCATAAGGGTGGAGTCATCTGCATATCTCAGGTTATTGATATTTCTCCCAGCAATCTTGATTCCAGCTTGTGCTTCTTCCAGCCCAGTGTTTCTCATGATGTACTGACAATGTTGCATGTAGTCGAAGCTATGGTTTTTCCAGTAGTCATGTAAGTTGGACCATAAAGAAAGCTGAGCACTGAAGAATTGATGCTTTCAAACTGTGATGTTGGAGAAGACTCTTGAGAGAACTGACTCACTGGGAAAGACCCAGATGATGAGAAAGACATAAAGTAAAAGGAGAAAGTGACAGCCGAGGATGACATGGTTAGATAATACCACTAATTCAATGAACATTAATTTGAGCAAACTCCTAGAGATAGTTGAGGACAGAGGAGCCTGGTATGCTACAGTCCATGGGGTTGCAAAGTTACACATGACTCAGCAACTGAACAATAACAGCAACAATGACATTTCTGCCAATATAATTACTTTAAAACTTGGTGGAGATTCTATGAATTATCTTTTGGTGTTCAAGCTGCTCAAAAAACTTAATATCCACAACCTCTTTGAGATAACCTTTCTTTATCCAGTGCTCCTCATGAAGCTGATGCTACCTGATGTGAAGAACTGCTTCATTGGAAAAGACCCTGATGCTGGGAAAGATTGAAGGCAGGAGGAGAAGGGGATGACAGAGGATGAGATGGTTGGATGACATCACTGCTTGAGTGGACATGAGTTTGAGCAAACTCTGGGAGTTGGTGATGGGCAAGGAAGCCTATTGTGCTACAGTATATGGAGTTGCAGAGTTAGACATGATGGAGCGACTTAACTGTTCTTCTTTCCAATCTAAGGAAAATTGCTTTTAACCATATTATTTTGACTAAAAGAACACATGTTCTAAGAACCTGAATTTGGTTATCAATATCAGTAGAAATGCATATTCCGGTAATAATTCAACTCTTAGAAGATTGGCCTCCTGTTTTGCATTTTTCCCTGCTGTTAGTAACTGTAAAGCATACACAAGGAGAAAATTCTCAAAGGATGTATACCTCAACATCTTAATGGTAATAACACATGGGTTATATGGTTAAGAATTATTTTACTTTTTAAAATATCTCTTTTTTATGTTATCTTAATATGCTTTTATTCTGAACATATATTACTTCAAAAATTGAAAAAATGGTGCTATTTTCATATATCATAAAACATATCACAACAAAAATCTTTTCTGCTAGACATTTACTATTCAGAATATTAAGAATGTTGTGAAATTGTTAAACAGAATAAAGTGCTGCTATAATAATTGTCATTACTGTGATATAGGACAACCTTATTAATTCCGAATTGGATAATTTCCATGTCAGCAAGAAGATTATCTTTGCCTTATTTTTAATAAAATAAGGATTTTCTAAGTAATCTATAGTATTTCTATGCTTATCAGAGAATGTTAATATACTCAAGTGAATATTGAGCTTGGTGAAATCCTGAGGGATCCTCATTTGCATATGGTTATTTTACGCACATTTATTTTGTGTACTGAAGGGTTGCCAAAACACTCTGCCAAACCTCATTTTTCTCATAAGTGCTTATGACTAAGGGGATGTGACAAATTGCTTCCAATTTTGCATATATTGTCACTGAAGAACAAAGGGTCAGACAGCTCTTAGGTATAGGCCAGTGGTTGACTTTTAGATTTCCAGAAAATTTTCCTTTTCTCCAGCATTATCCTTCATCTCTACCTGATACCTAGCGTTTCTTTTCTACATAGCAATTGCCTTTCATCTAGAACTAGAACTATAATTCTACATATAAATATCCCAGGGACAGGATCACACTGAATGAATGATATTAAAGTAGAACTTACTGATGGAAGATTTTCTGAGAATCATATTCCCTTACTGGTTTCTTGGCTTTATTTGGGTCAAGAGTGTATTGAATGTGTGGGGGGTAGGGATGGGGTCCCTGAAGTAAATAAGTAGAAAGAACAGAAGGAAATGTATAGTTAAGAAGAAATACAAAGGAAAATTGGCAACTAGCATAAAGGACAAACAGGTTTCTGAACATTTTTACTTGGGTTTCATTGGTCAATTTGTTCAAGAATTCAAAGCAACTTCTAAATAAAGATAGGTGGAGTAAATGCCTATTTATTCATTTCTCCTTAAGTTCACTCAAAATAATAAATAAGAGAAATTACTAGAAAAATAATATCCTCAATGAAACAAGAAAATGGCCACCACCGTTTTTGATGGGTCTTACCCTCTTTCAGGACTTACCTCATCAAAGTCTTGCCTCATCAAAGTCTTACCCTCTATGATGTCTACCTTCCAAGTAATGTGAATTCTACACTAAAACAGGTTAAGAAACTCTGAAGCAGGATTAAACTCAGCAGTCAGGATTGTCCTGCCATAGAGACTTTGATTAGACCTGGGAAGCCTAGAGCCACTGTGACCCTTTGGAAGAATTAGGAAGTGGCCTTCTAGAAATCACAGAAGTACAAGTGAAACATGGGGGAAGAATCTACACCAGTAGCATCATTTCCACTTGCCTGTTATCCAATCACCTGGCCTAGGGCAATGACAAGTGAGCGAGGATAACAGGGAGCAGTAGAGCTTGTCTCCTCAAAGATACTACTGCCTTTTGGACATCAAAATTAAGGGAACATGAACTCATGGAGCAAAGGAGCAAAAATGAAGAGAGATGTACCAAATGCGTGACTTGATGTTTTGGCCAACCGGACTCAATAAGAGTTGTAGAGACTTCAAGCTTAATTACCCTCTCAGTGACAAAGAAAGAATCAGCATAAATCCTGTGAGGAAAAATGCAAAGGAAAAATACATGAAGGCAAAAATAATATATAAAAATATATAAGCAAGTTGAATGAAAAATGAGATGCGAGTAGAATGAGCCTTATCATTAAAAAAGAAGGAAAATGAAGAAAAATGACATCTCATAGTCTCAGAATAACAGACAGCATGATTTATTACTCTATTATTTGAAGGAATGCTCAAAGAGACTTAAGGATTCAAAGAAGAGAAAATAAGACGAATCCAGGAGACAAAAAGCAAGCAGGCTGTGTGTAGAAAATCCAGAGAAGCATAAAGCAAAAAATATTAGAGAGATGAAAAAGCATGCTAGCAGCAACAAAAGAAATAGAACAAATATGACTAAAAACTTTTCTCTTGTCCTCTAAATCTACCTTAAAATAAATAAAGAACAAAGACATAAAAATCATAATGCAGAATATTATATATGGATATGTGACACAGAGACCCAACACAAAAACTGAAAAATGAATCTGAAAAAGAATACTGAAAAGTAAAATAGGGGAAAAGTTTCCAGAAGTAAATTTGTTAAATTGCATATTGAAAGTGTAGTGTCTGGGAGAAAAACAATTAAAATGGAATGATCAGCAATGAGATACATCCTGAAACTGAAGAATGAAAGAAATAATTATGCAGGTATACAGACTGAAAAGTAAGTCACCTATACCACACACACACACAAGAGAGTATCAGATTGATTCCAGAATTCTCCACTACTACACTCACTGCTGGAAAATCATGAGTAATGTTGTTGTTGTTGTTGTTTTTTAAAAACAGACTCTGAAACGAGTGTGGAAGGTGGGTGGACAGTATAACCAAGAACTTTAGATCCAGTCAAGCTTGCATTTGGGCTTCCGTGGTGGCTCAGTGGTCAAGAATCTGCCTGCAACGCAGGGGATAGGGCTTTTATCCCTGGGTCAGGAAGATCCCCTGGAGAAGGAAATGGCAACTCCATTATTCTTGCCTGGGAAATCCCATAGACAGAGGAGCCTAGTGGGTATAGCCCATAGATGGACAATAGAGTTGGACATGACTTAGCGGCTAAACGACGGCGAAGCTTTCTTTCTTAAATTTTGGTGTTGCTCTCAGAAATAGTTATCTCTTATGATGAAGAAAGATGTATCTGCATTTTAACAATTATTTCACTTTAACTGCAATTAATTTTGTTACTTTGAAATCCAAGTATAGTTAAATGTAAAATCCTGTAAAGTAAAGATAGCAGGGCAAGCTTGATCAGAATTTCTGACCAGTTTCCCTATACTTATTCACGGGTTCAATGTTGTCAACGTCATAGACTCTGGAAACAGATTTCAAACCATGAATCTACCAACTATTTTTTATCTTCTTGAAAGCTGCTTCACTTTGCTGTGTTATTACAGTTTCCTCATTAGAAAAGGGAGGATAATATTTAGTTCATAGAATGTTTTGTTCAACAGATGAAAATATCCAGGTGCAATCATACTGCCTGGCATATTGCTAAGTGCTAAATATGTCACTTTTAGGTGCCATTTTACCTTTGTTTCTTTTAGTTTAGCTAATATGTATTTGAAAAATGACATCATTATTTATTTAAAAAATAAATGTTTTTAATCCAGTGAAAGGCAAAACTAGGACACAATCCTTTCCTGGCATTCAGTCTCCTGTTCTGTTTATCGAACGATGTCACCATGACCCTTCAGGAAAATCTTCTCCAAGATTTATTGGTATATATCAGTTCAGCATGGCTGAGAAGTTAAAAAATCTATGACTTCTATAAAT
Source organism: Aepyceros melampus (assembly GCA_006408695.1). Taxonomy (NCBI): domain Eukaryota; kingdom Metazoa; phylum Chordata; class Mammalia; order Artiodactyla; family Bovidae; genus Aepyceros; species Aepyceros melampus. The sequence continues at coordinate 199,844 of SJXQ01001235.1, forward strand.
ATTTCCTTCGATACATTATGTTTTCTCCATCCATCTGTGTGGTTGAGAATTTAACAGAAAATTGGTCTAGTCTGCAGTTTATTTACCCTTGGATTTAGTACTTTATTTTACATTCTGTCTTATGTCACCCACCGAACTGTGATCCTCAGTATATTTCAAATATGAGAGGTAAACTTCTAAGCAACAAAGTTAATGGGAATTTTAACTACTTTTAACTTCATGGTGCATGTTTTAAAATAAAATAAAAAAAAATAACAGCCTGCTATTGTCTTTTATTAAATGGCATTTAAGATCAATGCTAAAATTGAGAAATTTCTGTTTCTCTAAACAGTATGATATCAAATTATTAAAACTTTATGACTACTGGCATTTCAAGAGCAGTTTTAGAAATTATTTGGTGGCACCATTCTATTGCTAACTAAATTTGAGACAACCCCAAAGTGCTCGGCATCTGCAGATACCTGCCCATCTTACGGGGAATTCTGAAACTAATAATTGGTTCAGCTGGGGACTATATATTCTTATGAGCTAATGGTGTAAGTAAGTGACATTGTAGGGGTATCAGCTTGCTAGCCCAACAACGAAACAAGGAAGTTTTGAATAGCTCTGAACTGTAAATGAACATGCCAAATTGTAGAACTTAATGTTCCATTCCCTTCAAATCTGAACATTCTGAAATAGAAGGGTCTTAGCTCTATTGATAAAGTGCAATTGTACTAAAGGACAAAATCTGAAGAAGCACCGTTGATGAATGAAGAGATAGTGACAGAAAGAAGGAAGATTGGGAAAAGAAAAAAACTGTACCTTGCTTACCTTTTCTTGCTTACCTTTTCCAGTTTTTCTACCTTGATAGAAATTTGGGTGGGAAAATTATAAGCCAAGCTACATGAAGACCTCTCTAGTTTAGAAGGAAAATAGAAAAATAATGGAGAATGGTGACCTGGAAAGAAACAGTGGAAGGCTCATAGAAGAAAAGAAAACCTGAGTCATCTGAACATTTCACAAGTGGGGTTTACATTCTGAGCTGGTTTATTATTATTCATTAGTTTTTAAACATTTGCAATGAATAAATTTATTTTTATTTTATGAACTCTTCAGATTTGAGTATCCCCAAGCAATGGACATAAAGCTAATAGCTTTGGGTATCATTTCTAAAAGGGCTGCAAGTGTTCAGAAAATAACCAGTGTTCATTTAACTTGGCATAGTTTATCAAGGAGTTGAACCAACTTCTACCTAGGTCTGGAGGTTGCAACTTCTCTAAGACTGCCTGGAAACGTCTATATTTAGTTTTCCATCAGGTAGCTTCTTTGAATATCTTTCATGCCCATATGGTATATTAACAACAAAATAAACCATCCACTATCTCCATGGAAACAAGCACAGATGTTTTGAAATATGCCTATACAAAGTACCCACGAATGAACAGCCCTGCATTTCTCTAATTAATTCAAATATTTTAGCTGTCAGCTCTTTCTCTTTGAAGCTGCAGATTGTTTTTCATTCTGAGATTCACTTTCTTTATAATAATAGAAACAGATATCTATTTGGTCCCACTGTCTCAAGATTCAGAAATAAGATTCCTCTTGAAACTCCCAGTCTATGGAGTAGTTCATCTGTAATCACCATTTGGTTCTTTTTTTTTTCCCTCAATAAAGGTCACTTCATAGTCATATGCATGCCATCACTATTCTTTTGCTATATCAGGTATTTTCTTCTGGAAACATTTCTCTTAAATGGGCCAAAAGTATATTTTCATTTAATGAGTTCAAAATCTTAGACAGTTCTGTTCAATCAATTATACAAACACCACCTAAAATTTTTCTTACATTCATCCAACAGGCATGTTTCACCCAAATATTACTGTGTGCCAGAAGACCACAGACCATTTTTTCCCTCTTCTTCATTTTATTGTTCATGTGGATATGGTGTCTGAAATCTGATATGAGAAATAGATTTTACCTGCCTGGATTCTAGATTGGAAATGAGTTGCATTTTTTTCTCCCAAAGCTTACCCTGTCCTAAAGGAATATCAATCAAGCCATAAGACAAACGAGGCTTAATGTTGAAAGAAATCACTATATGGATTTATATGATGACATGGAATTATTTTAAAGGAGTATAGTTTTATTACTTGCCTATTATAAATAATAATATGCTTTATCGATTATTTTACTTACTGACCAAATTCACATGACTGAATAAACCTGAGTCTCCTAAAAGTAATATGGATGGGGAGAGTTTGGATGAGGCTGAAAGACAATTTAATGTGATTGTGAAAATGTGATTGTAAATGTAAAAAAGATGATTTAAGATTAATGTGACGGGTGAGGATGGAGCTTTAAGAATGCTATTCTGTGGACCAAATAGTAGCTCTCTGGAGAACTCAGTGGAAGGAAAGCAAGAATCTCACACACAGATGCTAAGAGCACACTGTCTCTTCTTCTGGGTCCCCAGATGAATTGAAGCAAAAAAAAAAAAAATCAGAGAAAATAAAATCCTTGCTATAATCTTCCTTGTGTGGCTTGTTTACATGTTATGGAAAGCAAAAGAAAGCCAAAAAGCAGAAGATACAATTTCTGATTTCGTGGATTTTGTCATGTGGTAGAGAATTTGAGTCAGTTATAGTGAGGAGGATGGACCTAGAGTCTGTCATACAGAGTGAAGTGAGTCAGAAAGAGAAAAGCAAATATTGTATATTAATGCATATATGTGGAATCTAGGTCTTCCCAGGTGGTGCAGCTGTAAAGAGATACAGGAGATACAGCCAAAGCAAGAGATACAGGACATGAGGGCTTGATCCCTGGGTTGGGAGGATTCCCTCGAGAAGGGAAAGGCAACTCACTCCAGTACTCTGCTCTGGAAAATTCCACGGACAGAGGAGTCTGGAGGGCTACAGTCCCTGGGGTCACAAAGAGTTGCACATGACTGAGTGACCAAGTGCGCACGCACACACACACACACACACACACACGGAATCAAGAAAAATGATATTGATGAACCTATTTGCGGGTTCATGAATAGAGACACAGAAGTAAAGAATGGACATGTGGGGATTTCCCTGGTGGTACAGCAGCTAAGACTCCACACTCCCAGTGTAGAGGGCCTGGGTTCAATCCCTGATCAGGGAACTAATTCACATGCTTGCAACTAAGAGCCAGTGCAACCAAATTAAAAAAGAAGAAGAAGAAGAATGGACATGTAGACACAGCAGGGGAAGAAGGTGGAACCAATTGAGAGAGTAGCATTGACGTATACATACTACCATGTGTAAAGTAGCTATCTATTGGGAAGTATATAGCGCAGGGAATTTGTCTCAGTGCTCTGTGATAACCTCGAGGGGTGGGATGAGGGTGAGTGAGAGGGAGGATATGGAGGGAGGGGACATATGTATACTTATAGATCTGGTCCCATCACTTCATGGGAAATAGATGGGGAAACAGTGGAAACAGTGTCAGACTTTATTTTTTTGGGCTCCAAAATCACTGCAGATGGTGACTGCAGCCATGAAATTAAAAGATTCTTACTTCTTGGGAGGAAAGTTATGACCAACCCAGATAGCATATTCAAAAGCAGAGACATTATTTTGCCAACAAAGGTCCATCTAGTCAAGGCTATGGTTTTTCCAGTGGTCGTGTATGGATGTGAGAGTTGGACTCTAAAGAAAGCTGAGCAGCAAAGAATTGATGCTTTTGAATTGTGGTGTTGAAGAAGACTCTTGAGAGTCCCTTGGACTGCAAGGAAATCCAACCAGTCCATCCTAAAGGAGATCAGTCCTGGCTGTTCATTGGAAGAACTGATGCTAAAGCTGAAACTCCAATACTTTGGCCACCTTGTGTGAAGAGTTGACTCGTTGGAAAATACTCTGTGCTCGGAGGGATTGGGGGCAGGAGGAGAAGGGGACGAGAGAGGATGAGATGGCTGGATGGCATCACTGACTCGATGGACGTGAGTCTGAGTGAACTCCGGGAGTTGGTGATGGACAGGGAGGCCTGGCGTACTGCGATTCATGGGGTCGCAAAGAGTCGGACACGACTGCACGACTGAACTGAACTGAATGCATCATGTGTATAAGTCAGAAATCCGGGTTACAGTTAGTTAAGAAAATTGAGACATGATGCATTTTTTAATGGAAATTTTACCCCAGAATTTCAAATATGTCACAGTCAAGGGATCCACAAGTTTCTGTCTTTGGGGACATCTGGAGCTACAAGTCAATGCCTCTGGATCTGATTTCTTAACAAATATCTAAAAATTGTAAAGGTTGTTGTATGACAATCTCTCAGAATCCCTAAATATTTTAGCACTCAAATTTCCGTATATTAAAACTACACTGAAACAATGGAAAAGGAAAGAGACCCTGGGAATTCTATAGGATCAGACAGAGATGAGAAATTGCTGTTAGAAGTTTAATCTTTTGGAATCTTCCTATTTATAGAGAAAAGGATACAAATCATGTTTCATGACAAAAGAACCATTTTACAAGGCAGATACCATTCATAAGTAATAGTGAAGACTATGTCTTATTCTACAGAGTCACATGCTATGTCAAGAAGTCAGCAATCACCATTCACTCTAAGTTTGGCAACTGAATTAAGAAGAGAAAAATAGACCATTACCAGCTAATTACATATGAGTTGATGGAAATCAGGGCAACCATGGACTCCATAAAGGAAGCTGAAAGAGGCTGCCTGGGTGAAGGAATTGGAAAACTAGGTTTCTTGGGGAAGATAAAACTCATTTGGCCCGGCCAGTGTGGCCTGTTATGGTAGTGAAAGTATGGAAAGTCATAATGGGCAGAAGTCACTTACGACTCAGTCATGGAGTCAGGATTTAGAGTTTTCAGGGTCCCCCAAAGACAGCTGTGGCATGCAGTGGCATTGATCAGGGGGATGTCATCCAGCAGACCAAACAGAAGTTTCTGAACACTCAGAAAGAGAGTCTGAGGGCAATACTGATTCATAACACCACCTACAAAGAATGACGACATGTCTCACACGATCTGGCTGTTTTCTCCCAGACTGTGTCTTCTCCCACCTGGCTCACCCAGCTCTGCCACTTTTGCTGTTTCCTTGGGTTACTGCTGCAGACTGCTCCTCTCCCAGACATCTGCTGGCTACGTCGGTCATGTTCTGTGTCCCAGGCCAATGGGTACTTTCTCAGTCATGTCTAACTTACCTCATGGTTTAAAATTACAACTTGTGTGCCCCTTCTCCCCTTTCTGCCATTCCCTACTTGGTTTTCTTTAATCCCCCAGCTTCTACCATCTTTTACAAACTATGTAATTAGATTTTTCATTACTCTCTGCTCCCCTAGAATGTAAGCCCCATGAACACAGAGATCTCTATTTTGTTCAATGATGTATCTCAAGTACTTAGTGCTTCATAGTGAAAGGAAGATAAGCAAAAGGTGGGTGAATGAATGAATGAGTGAACTGGCTGCTGATTCCATGGTAAGTGAGTGGTGGAGAGAAGAATTGTATTCAGGTTACTTTCCTCCATTCATACATTAGTTGCAGGCTGAGCTATATCACTGGATGCTAGGCAGAAAAGGGAAACAGTGCCTAAGCCACTTCTGCTGTCCCTGAATACAATGTTGGCTACAAAATGGCCTTGAACCCTGGACTGTTAGGTTAAGAGTGAGGTCATTTAAACAATGAACCCTTTGTCCTTGTCAAAGGGAGGAGTTTTGGTTCCCTGACGAAAGGCTTGTAGTCCTGTGTTTTTCCAGCATAGATTGCACTTGAGCCTTATCAACCCAGAGGAACTTCTCCTCTGCAATTCCATGAGCTAACGACATTGTTCAAGATGCAATAATAAAACTGTCATCGACTGAAAAATCCAAGCTGCTGTTCTGTGAATGCCTTCCTTCCAGGGTCGGCTGTGAGCTATGTCAGCGTCTGTGCGCTACAGAGGAGAGAGTATGGGTACGGGAGTCAGCCATGAACTTAATTAAATCATTAACCTTCACCGCCAGTCCTTTTACACTAAGAGAAAAAAAATCCCCACTCGATATGTAATTTGGTATTAATATGAAATATGGATCTTTTAAGACTTTCTCATATTCCATTTTTAGAACACAGACGTAATTATCATGCCTAGCTGAGCATGCTCTGGGAGGTGAACTAAGGCATGGCGCTAGAAGGCATGCATAATTGGGATTAAGCCCTCTGAGAAATGTGATGATGATTTTTATAATTCTGCCAAATGTGAGTCTCTCTTTATTGAGCCAGCAAGCCCAGCTTTCATGGCATAGATAAACTTACTGGATCATAAGAGCTCATGCTCCCTTGCCAATAATATTCAAGCCACTTAAGTCACTTGGAGACCCTTCAGCCAAGGTCATCATTGGAGCTGGACTTGCACCTAACAGGGAGGTCTAGAGCTTGGATGAGAGAGTGGAAAATAAAATGAGTGGTCACTAATTTGCATGAATACATATGTTCGGGACATGTAACAGGCAAAGGCTCCTAACTAGGATCCTTCAACCTATTGACAAAGACAGGACCAGCTGTCTTTGTCAGCTGGTCCTGTCTTCAGCACCAGCTTTTCTCCTTATCTTGTCGAAATCTTTATTCCTAGAATCTCTGCTAAAGATGTTTCCTTTATTAACAGTGTCCTGCAACCACCTTTCTGGTCCAAATGATAAAAAGAATGTGTGTTAAATGAAACAGAGGTGGCTTATCTATCTTCAAATCCTATTTACAGCATCAAGTATTATCATACCTCACAGTTCCATTTTGATGAGGGTTTTGAGTGAGAAAATCTTTCCTTCCTTTGTCCTCTTTGTCCTTATGGGCTAGAGTTAGAAGGAAGAAAGGAAATCAACATGTTAGAACATTGAGTCCTAACAAGACCTGGCAAGGCATTTATTGGCATCTCTAAATATATTCAAGAGCAAAGGGTTCAGCGTGGACTTAGGGAAAGCAGCCCCGAGTCACACATCTCGAAAAGTCAGAACAGGAATCTGCCTTTGTCCTCACCTTCAAGCTCACCTCTGTCTCTTCCCAAATAGGACCTGAGGAACCATTCAGTTATTCTTCATGTTGCCACTTTCATCCTTGGCCTAGTATTTATGTACGCATATGCAAGGTATAAGTCAGAGAAGTGTTGCAGAGTCTAGTGTTCAGAGACAGTGAGCTGATATACAATGAGCTAAATTTAGAAAAAAAAATCTAAATGATCAGATTTCTCTGCTATAGGAACAGTTGTGCAGAGAATTTAGATTTATTTGAAAATTTGTGAAAGCAGAACAGAGGAAACTATGAAGAGATGAAAATAGTTGACAATAAAACTAAAGGGAGGGGCTAGTCTGCCTGCTTGTCTAGGTCACATATTCTTAGTGCTTCCCTGAAACTTTGCCCACATTGATGGATTTCTCAGTTTAATTATAGTCTCTAAAGTTTCACGAAGCAGAGATTCTTTCAATTTGTTTTTTTTTTTTTTGTTTTTTTTTTTTTAATTAATTTTTATTTTTTAGTTTGTTTTGCTTTACAATACTGTATTCGTTTTGTTACACATTGACATGAATTAGCCATGAGTGTACATGAACTCCCAATCCCGACCCCCTCCTCCACCCTCCCGCCCCACACCCTCTCTCTGGATTATCCCCGTGCATCAGTCCCTAGCATCCTGCATCCTGCATCCTGCATCAAACCTGGACTGGCAATTCATTTCGCTTAGAGGGAGAGGGTGGGATGGGTTGGCAGAGTGGCAATGTAACATGTGTGATATCATAAGATTCTTTCAATTTGGTAAGCATCCACATTGGATAATGCAAGTACCTCCAAGTCTTCTAATGGGCTGTTAGTCAGCTACCCACTGTGAATTACTTTTAGGAGATTGCATCCAATGCTCTGTGTGAGTTCACCTGCACCGGAAGAATTGGAGTCAAGTTTAGGTGAAGATTGATTCAAAACATGAACTACATTGAATTTAACCACAATTGAGTGGCATAAATGTTCCCAACCACAGGAAGGCTCTGTCTGCACAGGAGCAGTGGAGGTGCATGATGTCAGCAGGAGATCTGAGGTCAGAAGAAAGAGTCAGTACATATTGTGTCTAGTGACGGTTGATGGCCTGGTAAAAGAAAAAATGTGAATAATCAAAGGAGAAAAGAATAGGCATGACTTTGACATTTCATGGAGCACTCCTGTCCACACATTGGTAAGATGGCCTTAAGGTACATGGCTCCCAACAACCCTGACCTCTGACACTGGCCCACGCTGTCCCCTTGCCTGATCATCCGTCCTCTGTTCCTTTGCTATACAATTTTTATGTTTCTCTCCATCATTCTGGGGCTTCCCATATGACTCAGATGGTAAAGAATCTTCTTGCAATGTGAAGACCCAAGTTTGATCACTGAGTTGGGAAGATTCCCTTGGAGAAGGGAATGGACATTCAATTCCATATTCTTGGGGCTTCCCTGGTAGCTCAGGTGGTAAAGAATCTGCCTGCAATGTGGGCGATCATTGAACCCTGGTTTGATCCCTGGGTTAGGAAGACCCCCTGGAGATGGGAAACTCTATCACTTCAGTTCTGTGCCTTCAGGATGAGACCCCTGAAGGTCACCTCCTTGTTGCAAAGCTCCCCTAAAGTTTCTCCTCTTCCTTATGGATCTTGGTCTGCTCTTCTCTGGTCTTGAATATGTATATAACCCTGATTTCAACACACTCACTGTGCTGGAAGACACTTGCAAGACAAACTTTGGGACCTTTCTCCCCCACCCTGCATACCATTAGAACTTAGCATTTCTTACCACCCAACAAAGTCCCAACCTTCCCAAGTGAGGGTACAACATTACTCTGCAAGTTTTCCTTACTAGTTTCCTTTCTTCTTGCAGTGCTTTTCATATGACTCCTTAATCTGTTTCCAAAAGTGCATTTCATGGCTCACTTGGGAACCAATGTCCATGTCTAATGTTTCTATGGGGAACTGTCTTCCTAGTAGAAATAATTGACTTAGGAATTATTTGTCTAACAAAACTTGATTGAAAGTTGAAGTTCTTTCTGTTAGTTTCCTAGGACTATTGTAACTAAGCACCACAAACTGGGCGGTTTAAACAACAGATCCATTTTTTCACAGTTCCAGAGGTTAGAAGGTGTCAGTGGGACTGACTATGAGGGAAGAGTCGATTCCAGACCTCTCTCCTTGACGTGCCGGGAATTCTTCTTATGTGTATCTGTGTGTCCAAATTTTCTTTTTTGTAAGGTCCTCGGTAGATCAGTGGTAAAGAATCTGCCTTCCAATGCAGGAGACGCAGGAGACATGGTTCAATGCCCATGTCAGGAAGGTCTCCTGGAGGAAGAAATGGCAATGCACTCCAGTATTCTTGCCTAGGAAATCCCATGGACAGAGGACCCTGGCGATCTACAGTCCATGGTGTCCACAGAAAGTCAGAAACAACTGAAGCTACTGAGCAAAGGATCACCAAGGATCTCAGTTTAACGTGACTACTCTGTAAAGACTCTCTCTCCAAATAAGGTCATATTCTTCCCACCCCTCCTGCCCCAGTATTCAGTGTTTACTTATTTAAGAATATCAGACTTTTTTAAAATTTATGAACTACAATTTAATAGGATAAGGAAATGGCAACCCACTCCAGTATTCTTGCCTAGAAAATTCCATGGATGGAGGAGCCTGGTAGGCTGCAGTCCATGGGGTCACAAAGAGCAGGACACAACTGAGTGACTTCACTTTCTTTCTTTAAGTAATATCAGCTGACATTTATCAAGTGCTTAGTGAAAGTCATTCAGTTGTTTCCGACTCTTTGCGACCCCAGGGACTCTTTGAGACACCATGGAATTCTCCAGGCTAGCATACTGGAGTGGGTAACCTTTCCTTTCTCCATAGGATTTTCCCAATCCAGAGATCGAACCCAGCTCTCCCAAATTGCAGGTAAATTCTTTATCAGCTGAGCCACAAGGGAAGCCCAATCAAGGGCTTACTCTTATATAAATAAAGCAGTCACTGAACTAAATTTGTGATCCCACATTATCCCATACACATATTTATATAATTTAATTTTCATAACAACCCTAGGAGGCAGATACTAAAAATATCCCCCTATTTTCTTTTTTTGAGAGGGGGCGCAAGGAATAGCAAATATCGTATTGAATGAAAGTCGCTCAGTCATGTGTAACTCTTTGTCACCCGGTGGACTGTAGCCTGTCAGGCTCCTCTGCCCATGGAATCCCCCAGGCAAGAATGCTGGAGTGGCCAACCATTCTCTTTTCCAGGGGATCTTCCCAATGCATGTATTGAACCAGGCTCTCCTGCCTTACAGGCATATCTTTACCAGCTGAGCTACCAGGGAAGACATAGTGAATATATGTAATAACTGATTCACTCGGCTGTACAGTAGAAACTGACACAACGTTGTAAATCAACTCTACTCCAAAAAAAAAAAAAAAAAACAAGACAGAAACTAGCATCCAAGCACAGGCAAGATGGTTCTTTGGAGCACTACTCCAATCCTCTTGGTCTGCAGGCTTTCCAGATAAAATGCTATTTATTCCTGCTCTGTCCTCACCCAAGAATTAAATTCTGAAGTCCCATTCTAATTGTGGGTTAAAATTCCAGCATACAAATTTGAGGAAGACACAATTCAATCCATAACATGATCTGTTAATGATATAGGTGCTTTCACTAAAAATTATATATTTATTGATGAAAGAGAACAACAATCTGTGGATGGCAGCTGTAGAATTACCTTAGCAATGTCAGAGTTTCTCTATTAATTATGTGTAAAGATTTATATGTCTGCGTTTGTGTAGAAGCAAAGACTGTGTAAGCACAAAAAAGAATGTGCACAAATTGAAACCATAATAAGATGGCTTCTTTATCATATCTTGAGATTCTCTTATTTAGGAATACTTTTAGACTATTTTCCAAAGTATAAATGGGGGTGGAAAAAACTTCTTTTAGCTTAGTATATCTTAACGTGACTGAATGTTAGAATGGCCTGAGGGAGAGTTTAATAAAACATGGGTATCCAGAGATTCTGATGTAACTGGTCTGTTGTGGGGTTCAGGGACCAGTATATTTTAAAGGCTCCCCAGGTGATTTTATTGTGCATTTTGCATGGAGGACCACTGCTGTAGCTTAAATCCCTATAAGGCGAAGCATCAGTTAATGAGTAGAGAATCAGAAGCATTGTTTTTCATTCACTTGCCGCATGTGAACCTAAAAAGGGAAACACTTTTCCTTTGCCAAGGGAGTATACATCGCTGTCTCTGCAGCTTGGGTAGGAGGAAGGCGACAGAGCTTTCAGAATGCAAGAGGTGGCCCACAGTGCTAACAAATTATAACTGAGGTGTGGGGGCAGATGTAATTTTGATTGGACTGCACTTTCTAATCATCGGGTGGAAATTGTGTTCAACAGACTGTGTCTGACTATATCAGAGGATGGAGTAGTGCATGGAATGAATATGTGAGAAGCCTGGAAAACATGAGAGTTAAAATCAACATCTGGGATAAATGTGAATAATAGGGAGACTAGAAAACAAAACAGCATACAGTTCCTTAGGGCTGTTCATGGACCAGACAGTGTCCTGGGCCCTGGGGATATAAAAATGATTGAGGCAGAGGCCACATTGTTGGGGGGCCCACCCATTTTGGATGGATAGACAATCACATGGCAGTAACATAAGGTAGGAGAAAAGATATCATCTGGAGACATCCAGAGGGAGGTGAAGGAAGGAGTAGAATGCTAAGGAAACGGAAGAGGTTTCATAACCAGACATACCTTGGTTTTCATTCTGCCAGTTTCAGCCACTTAGAGTATATGTGGCTTTGATTAAGGCAGTTAACCTCTACCTGAACCTTAGCTTTCCCATGGGTAAAAGGAAACGAAGCTTGATGTGCTGTGATAAGGATTAGTAATGAAGGGTGTGACATGCCTTGTCCAGTTAACAGGCATGCTGGAAATGGTAGCTTTTTAGTGAACACAGGAAGAGGGAACTATAAAGTTAACAAGACCACATAATTTATCACCCAAACTGGGACAATTTTTAGCAAAGAGCTACTTTGAAAATCATGCTGTGACAACAGGTTCAACTTGAAAGGTCTTGGGCAACCGAAATATAGTCACCCTATAAACTGTCCTGAAAAAATTGCTTCTTGGTGTCATTTACTAGGGATTAGGGACACAGGATTCGAATCAGACTGTTGTTGTTCAATCACTAAGTCATGTCTGAGTCTTTTGCAACCCCATGGACTGTAGCCGACTAGGCTCTCTGCCCGTGGGATTTCCGAGGCAAGAAATACTGAAGTGGGTTGCTCTTCCCTTCTCGAGGGAATCTTCTCAATCCAGGGACTGAACCGAGGTCTCCTGATCACAAGTGGATTCTTTACCACTGAGCCACCAGGGAAGCCTGAATCAGATTACATGGGTTCAAATCTCGTGTACATTACTCAGTAGCTGAATCAGTAAACCAATCTGAATTTCAGTTGCTCAATTACAAAATGAGGATACCAGTAGTACCTATTTCATAAATAGTTCACTTCAGTTCAGTTCAGTCTCTCAGTTGTGTCCGACTCTTTGCGACTCCATGTATCGCAACACACCAGGCCTCCCTGTCCATCACCAACTCCCGGAGTTCACACAGACTCGTATCCATCGAGTCGGTGAGCCATCCAGCCATCTCATCCTCTGTCATCCCCTTCTCCTCCTGCCCCCAATCCCTCCCAGCATCAGGGTCTTTTCCAATGAGTCAACTCTTCGCATGAGGTGGCCAAAGTACTGGAGTTTCAGCTTTATCATCATTCCTTCCAAAGAAATCCCAGGGCTGATCTCCTTCAGAATGGACTGGTTGGATCTCCTTGTGGTCCAAGGGACTCTCAAGAGTCTTCTCCAACACCACAGTTCAAAAGCATCAATTCTTGGGTGTTCAGCCTTCTTCACAGTCCAACTCTCACATCCATACACGACCACAAGAAAAACCATAGCCTTGACTAGACAGACCTTAATCGACAAAGTAATATGTCTGCTTTTGAATATACTATCTAGGTTGGTCATAACTTTTCTCCCAAAGAGTAAGCATCTTTTAATTTCATGGCTGCAGTCACCATCTGCAGTGATTTTGGAGCCCCAAAAAATAAAGTCTGACACTGTTTCCACTCATAAACAATTATGTGCACTCAATGTTTAATAATTATAATGTTCTTAAAATGAATCTATAGGATATAATAAGGACTCAGGAAAGTTTAGTCTACCTTACCTCTACCAGGAATTGGTTAAAGAGTTATTATCAGAAACAGGAAAAGCAGAAGAAAACTGAAGATAATTGTTGCAAAAGAAGTAAAGTTTCCAATTCACAAGATGCACAAACTGGAGGAGTAGTGGTAGCTTTTGAGAAATAATATCTAGGAGGAATGATATCTAAGGACAGGTTGTAAACACTTGAAGAAATTGAGGCAGCCTGGGATCTGAGACCTGAGACCCTTTTGAGTTAGAAAATACAAAAAAATGATAAGGAACCAAAAATAACTCTGTGCCTGGGCAGTTGGGACATGTTGTGGATAACAAGATACAAAAAGACCAAACACCTAGCTATCACTTCTTTTTTTTTTTTTTATACAAAAGAGTTCTTTTATCTAGCTATCACTTCTGAAGAGCCAAGAGCAAAAACAGGGTGTCAGGGGCAAAAGCAGGGTACTGGACATGTCCCCTGCCCTAAACATCACCCAAAAGGTGAGCAAACCACCTAGGCCACCCCTCTGGCCTGACCCCTGGACACACCCCTATGCTCACCCCATATAAGGAACTACTAGCTCATCCTCCGCTGTGGGGAGCCAGTAAGGGAACTTGGTATTTGTTTTCATCCCCCTCTGCTGCAGCGAGGGATCCAATAAAGCCCTGCCCAAATTTCTTGTCTGGCTTCTGATCAATTTCTATTGACTGAGTAAGGTTAAGAACCTCATTTCATCAAAATGAACAGAAAATAAACCAAGTCTTTGCCTTTTGACCAATCTTCCTAAAAGCTTGGCAGGGAGAAATAGAAGTTGGGTGATTGGAAACTGGAGGGGAACATAGAATTGAGGAAAGGGAGTGTGGTTTCTTGGGTTTTCTTTGAGACCAAGAGGAAAGTAGCTTTTTTTTTTTTTAATTTATCTATATTTTAATTGAAGGATAATGCCTTTACAGCATTTTGTTTTCGTTCAAACTTCAACATGAATCGGCCATAGATTTACATATCTCCTCTCTCTCTTGAACCTCCCTCTCATCTCCCTCCCCATCCCACCCCTCTAGGTTGATACAAAACCCCTCTTTGAGTTTCCTGAGACACACAGAAAATTCCCACTGGCTGTCTATTTTACATATGGTAATGTAAGTTTCTATGTTACTCTCTCCATACATCTCACCCTCTCCTCCCCTCTCCCAGGTCCAGAGGCTATTATACAGAGTGAGTTCAGTTCAGTCGCGCAGTCGTGTCCCACTCTTTGCGACCCCATGAATCGCAGCACGCCAGGCCTCCCTGTCCATCACCAACTCCCGGAGTTCACTCAGACTCATGTCCATTGAGTCTGTGATGCCATCCAGCCATCTCATCCTCACTCTCATACAGAGTGAAGGAAGTCAGAAATAGAAAGATAAACATCGTATACTAATGCAAATATATGGAATCTCGGAAGATGGTACCGAAGAATTTCCTTATAGACATAGAGAACAGACCTATGGCCAAGAGGAAAGTATTAATGGATGGGATGTGCTAGAAGTATGGAGGATGGCAGGCATAATTAATATTAAGGTTCTTGAGGCAGGGCTATAATCTAGGTCCAATAGGTAGTATCCAACCTTAGAAAGATGGAGAGAAATTACCCTCATGCTTACTTGCTCTACTTGCTGCTATTGGACTGAGCAAGCAAAACAACAGGAGAAGTCACAGAGGCATGTTTACATGAAAGCCCATCTTCTCCCACTGGCTTCATCCCTTGCTGCCCTTCTAAGGGCAGGAGGGTGTTCTTCTGTAACCATCCTTAGATTGTCTTCATCCTCTTCCTCTAGATTGCTAAATGAATGATGTAAACAATAAACTTCCTCAATTCTACATCTTTTAGCTGTCACTTAATCACTTTCCTCTTCCTATATAAGCTTTTAGAAAAGTAATCTAAATTTGGCTTAACACTTGACACCTCCCATTTATTTCCCAGCTTGTTGCCATCTGGCTTCTGCCCTATCCACTCTTGCAAGTTTTGGGTAATTACTTTTGATGGGACCACTGATGACTTCCACATTGAGAAACACATGGGAGTTTCTCAGGGCTTATCTTGCTAGACCCTCCAACAGCATGACTCTCACCTCCTCCTTGAACTTTCCCACCATGTACTCTTGCTTCTGCTTCTACATTCCCGACTGTCGCTTCCTTCTTATTCAGAGGATCTCTTATTCTGATATCTTAGTGTTGCTATTCTTCAAGTTTCTATCTTGAGCCCACTCTAAATCTCATTCTCCACAGTTCCCTGAATTCTGTCATCCACCCAAATATTATCTAATATGACCTGCTGCTTAGTTAATGATTCTCTCAAATCTCTAAGTTTATCTGGAGATTCAAACTATTATAACTAAACTCTTGTCTAAGAAAAACTCTGGGATCTCAAAACTAGCATCTATAAAATGGAACTCATTGCATCACTTCTTACCTCCTCAAGCCCCCAAAACCTTGCTTTGGAAAACTGAATACAGTTCTGAGGTCAAGAGAGTCTCAGGACCAATGCCTGTTCCATCATCCCCCGGCTGTGTGACCTTATATAAGCTAGCTGACATTTCTGTACCTTTCATTTGTCTTCTGAAGATGAAAATAATAAAGTTTAGCCTCTTTAAGACATTATGAGGATGAAAGGAAAAAATGAAATTCATGTTGAAGAATGCTTGGTATGTAAGTGCTCAATTAATGATGGCTATTATTGCTATTTCAACTTTATTATGCTTTCTATTTTGGGGGCCATTAGCTCCTACTCATAACTCAAGTGAATTATGGGGAAATGTTTCTGACTCTGCCTGCCTCACTCTGTATCTAATCAGTGACTAAACCCCACTGACTTTACTGTCTAAGCATTTCCTAAATTTGTCCACCCTTTTCATTTCTGATACTATTCCCTTCATTTAAACCCTCATCAAATATTTTCCAGATTACTGACACAGTCTCCTGAAGGGCCTCCTGTATTCCAGATGTGTCTGCCTCAAGTACATTTTATTAATAAACCCAGCTTTCAGCATGACTGATTTAAAAGTGAAATGTGACACAATCTCATTTAAGTATAAAATCCTTAGATGGTTCCTATGTCTACCTAAATAAGTTAGACCCTTAGAATGGTATGTAAGCTATGAGCTTGATGTCGAATTTGTTTCTGACTCTGCCTGCCTCACTCTGTATCTAATCAGTGACTAAACCCCACTGACTTTACTGTCTAAGCATTTCCTAAATTTGTCCACCCTTTTCATTTCTGATACTATTCCCTTCATTTAAACCCTCATCAAATATTTTCCAGATTACTGACACAGTCTCCTGAAGGGCCTCCTGTATTCCAGATGTGTCTGCCTCAAGTACATTTTATTAATAAACCCAGCTTTCAGCATGACTGATTTAAAAGTGAAATGTGACACAATCTCATTTAAGTATAAAATCCTTAGATGGTTCCTATGTCTACCTAAATAAGTTAGACCCTTAGAATGGTATGTAAGCTATGAGCTTGATGTCGAATTCCTAAAATGCATCCGGGAGTGTCATGGAGTCTTGAACATAAATAATGTAAAGGCTAAACAGATACTGATTCAGTTAGAACTTCAAAAAAAAAAAAAAAAAAGAGATTGATCATTGAAGTGGAGAGTGTAATAGCCCTTTTCCCTCAGTCTGTTCCTCAAAATGCCACCTAATTCATGTAGATATGCACATGTATACACACACACACACACACACACACAAGCGAACACATGCACACATGTGTGTACACATACACACAAATGCTAGAAATAAAGAACAGTGGAAGATGATCATTCTTTACTAATAGTTTGAGAGTAGAAGTGTCATTGAGGTGGGGGAGCCAGGTTTTAATTAAGGAAAAAGAAAAAAAAAGAAAGGTCAAAACAACAAAAAATTGGAAGTATATGAAAGTTAGTTCATAGTAGAAATACAAAGGGATGGCAGAGTCATTAGATGGTGAAGTCATTAAATAAATCAAGGATGGTAATTTTTGACATCAGGAGAACTTTTAAATATAAGATATACATATATCTCACATAAATTATATGTTATATAATATAAAATATACTATTTTAAAATAATTATTAAAATATATAATATCAGTACAGTTCAGTTCAGTCGCTCAGTGGTGTCTGACTCTTGGCGACCCCATGAATCGCAACACACCAGGCCTCCCTGTCCATCACCAACTCCCGGAGTTTACCCAAACTCATGTGCATCGAATCGGTGATGCCATCCAGCCATCTCATCCTCTGTCATCCCCTTCTCCTCCTGCCCCTAATCCCTCCCAGCATCAGAATCTTTTCCAATGAGTCAACTCTTCACATGAGGTGGCCAAAGTATTTCATCAGTTTCAGCCTCAGCATCAGTCCTTCCAGTGAACACCCAAGACTGANTGGCATTGCCTTTCTTTGGGATTGGAATGAAAACTGACCTTTTCCAGTCGTGTGGCCACTGCTGAGTTTTCCAAATTTGGTGGCATATTGAGTGCAGCACTTTCACAGCATCATCTTGTTAGCCCACCAGAAACCTCATCCTGGTGCAGGAGATGGCCCTGGGCATGGTAGCAGGGATATGTGAGGTTGCGAGGTCAAGTTACAGGGCCAGAGCATCCTGAACTTCAGCCATGAGAGAACCCTTGAAGTTTGGGACATGTGCATGCTCTCTCCCAGAGGAATATGGGGGCCTGCTGAGCCAGGTGAGGGTCTGAGCCAAGTTGCTTCCTTGGAGTGGACTAGCCTACCACAGAGGTTCTTAACCTGGGCTCCACAGAGTTCAGGCTGAACTTCAGAGAATCCTTGAACTCTTTGAAAGAAATATGTTATGTGTATATGTAAGCAGGTGGGCATTTTTCTGTGGAGAGGATTCATTAGTTTCACTAGGTTTTCAGAGAGGCCCAAGAAGACACAACAGTTAAAAATCACTGGTCTAGGGGACTTCCCTGGTGGTCCAGTGGCTAAGACTCCACACCCACAATGCAGGGGGCCCAGGTTCCATCTCTGGTCAGGGAACTAGGTTTCCCATGCTACTGAACCGGAGCAGGACTCTATGGTCCTTGCCCCACCCCCACCATGTCCTCTGCCTGCCTTTTGTCTGTGGAAAACTTTAGTCAAAAAATAAGTTTAATCAGAGAAGTGAGAAATGCTGAAACAAAGGAAAACAGTCAAAGGAGACTAAGTAATAGTAACGTAGTCATTGAGCACAGTCAATGACCTTTAGCTCTTTCTCAAGGGCTATAGGGAGAAGGCAGTGGCACCCCACTCCAGTACTCTTGCCTGGAAAATCCCATGGATGGAGGAGCCTGGTGGGCTGCAGTCCATGGGGTCACTAAGAGTCGGACACGACTGAGCGACTTCACTTTCACTTTCACTTTCATGCATTGGAGCAGGAAATGGCAACCCACTCCAGTGTTCTTGCCTGGAGAATCCCAGGGACGGGGGAGCCTGGTGGGCTGCTGTCTATGGGGTCACGCAGAGGCGGACACAACTGAAACGACTCAGCAGCAGCAGCAGCAGCAGCAGCAAGGGCTATAGATAATATTCTGAGCCATATCCTGCAGGCTGTCTTATAGATATTGAAACACCAGGTGGAGAAGTTAAGTACATGATGACCAGACTGTACCCAGGACATGAGCTGCCACAATTCCAAGAACTGACCTCAAAGAAATGGGAACAAATGAGCCCTGAAATGGAGAAGGCAGTGGCACCCCACTCCAGTACTCTTGCCTGGAAAATCCCATGGATGGAGGAGCCTGGTGGGCTGCAGTCCATGGGGTCACTAAGAGTCGGACACGACTGAGCGACTTCACTTTCACTTTCACTTTCATGCATTGGAGCAGGAAATGGCAACCCACTCCAGTGTTCTTGCCTGGAGAATCCCAGGGACGGGGGAGCCTGGTGGGCTGCTGTCTATGGGGTCACGCAGAGTCGGACACAACTGAAACGACTCAGCAGCAGCAGCAGCAGCAGCAGCAAGGGCTATAGATAATATTCTGAGCCATATCCTGCAGGCTGTCTTATAGATATTGAAACACCAGGTGGAGAAGTTAAGTACATGATGACCAGACTGTACCCAGGACATGAGCTGCCACAATTCCAAGAACTGACCTCAAAGAAATGGGAACAAATGAGCCCTGAAACTGAAGATTAACTGTACCTAAAACAACCAAGATGATGCTAATCAGACCACTGATGACCAGTTTGAAGATGACTATTAGAGGTGATTATGCAGTTTCTGCATGTAGCCCCTCACTCTGTCTATAAAAGCTCTCACCCGCTGCTTGTCAGAGGGGGGGCGGGCGGTGTCGGCCTTTGGATAGATGTCTGCCACCCTCCCTCCCCAGTGGCTGCCATCTGAAATAAAGCAAACTTTCCTTTTCACCAACCTGGACTGTTTATTGGCTTTTGAACAGTGAGCAGCCAGAAAGAAAGTAAAGTCGCTCTGTCGTGTCCGACTCTTTGTGATCCCATGGACTGTAGCCTATCAGGCTCCTCCATCCATGGGATTTTCCAGGCAAGAGTACTGATGTGGATTGCCATTTCCTTCTCCAGGGGATCTTCTCGACCCAGGGATCGAACCCAGGTCTCCCGCATTGCAGGCAGATGCTTTACCGACTGAGCCACCAGGGAAGCCCAGAACCCACATACATATCTTTCTGTAACACTATAAGAAAGATCAAAGACTCACGTGCTGCAAATAAGACCCAGTTCAGTCGGTCACTCAGCTGTATCCAGCTCTTTGCAACCCCATGGACTTCAGCATGCCAGGCTTCCTTGTCCATCACCAACTCCCAGAGCTTGCTCAAACTCATGTCCATCGAAAGGGTGATGCCATCCAACCATCTCATCCTCTGTCGTCCCCTTCTCCTCCTGCCTTCAGTCCTTCCCAGCATCAAGGTCTTTTCCAATGAGTCAGCTCTTTTTATCAGGTGGTCCAAGTATTGGAGTTTCAGCTCTAGCAACAGTCCTTCCAATGAATATTCAGGACTGACTTCCTTTAGGATGGACTGGTTAGATCTCCTTGCAGTCCAAGGGACTCTGAAGAGTCTTCTCCAACACCACAGTTCAAAAACACCAATTCTTTGGTGCTCAGCTTTCTTTATGGTCCAACTCTCACATCCATACATGACTACTGGAAAAACCACAGCTTTGACTTAATGGACCTTTGTCGGCAAAGTAATGTCTCTGCTTTTTAATATGCTGTCTATGTTGGTCATAGCTTTTCTTCCAAGGAGCAAGCGTCTTTTAATTTCATGGCTGCAATCACCATCTGCAGTGATTTTAGAGCCCAAGAAAATAAAGTCTGTCACTGTTTCCATTGTTTCCCCTTCTATTTGCCATGAACTGATAGGACCAGATGCCATGATCTTAGTTTTTTGAATGTTGAGTTTTAAACCAGCTTTTTCACTCTCCGCTTTCACTTTCATCAAGAGGCTCTTTAGTTCCTCTTCACTTTCTGCCATAAAGATGGTATCATCTGCATATCAGAGGTTATTGATATTTCTCCCGACAATCTTGATTTCAACTTGTGCTTCATCCAGCCCAGCATTTTGCATGATGTACTCTGCATATGAGTTAAACAAACAGGATGACCATATACAGCCTTGACGTACTCCTTTCCCAATTTGGAACCAGTCCGTTGTTCCATGTCCGGTTCTAACTGTTGCTTCTTGAACTGTATACAGATTTCTTAGGAAGCAGGCCAGGTGGTCTGGTATTCCCATCTCTTGAAGAATTTCCACAGTTGGTTGTGATCCACACAGTCAAAGGCTTTAATGTAGTCAATGAAGCAGAAGTTTTTCTGGAATTCTCTTGCTTTTTCTATGCTCCAGTGGACATTGGCAATTTGAGTTCTGGTTCCTCTGCCTTTTCTAAATCCAGCTTGAACATCTGGAAGTTCTCAGCTCACATACTATTGAAGCCTGGCTTGGAGAATTTTGAACATTACTTTGCTAACGTGTGAGATGAGTACAATTGTGTGGCAGTTTGAACAATCTTTGGCATTGCCTTTCTTTGGGACTGGAATGAAAACTGACCTTTTCCAGTTCTGTGACCACTGCTGAGTTTTCCAAATTTGCTGGCATATTGAATGCGGCACTTTCACAGCATCATCTTTTAGGATTTGAAATAGCTCAGCTGGAACTCTATCACCTCCACTAGCTTTGTTCGTGGTGATGCTTCCTAAGGCCCACTTGACTTCACAATCCAGGATGTCTGGCTCTAGGTGAGTGATCACACGACTGTGATTATCTGGGTCATTAAGATCTTTTTCGTATAGTTCTTCTGTGTATTCTTGCCACCTCTTCTTAATATCTTCTGCTTCAGTTAGGTCCATACCATTTTTGTCCTTTATCGAGCCCATCTGTGCATGAAATATTCCCTTGGTATTTCTAATTTTCTTAAAGAGATCTCTAGTCTTTCCCATTCTATTGTTTTCCTTTCTTTCTTTACATTGATCACTTAGGAAGGCTTTACTTATCTCTCCTTGTTATTCTTTGGAACTCTGCAAAAGATGGATATATCCTTCCTTTTCTCCTTTGCCTTTCACTTCTCTTTTCTCACCTATTTGTAAAGCCTCCTCAGACAACCATTATGCCTTTTTGCATTTCTTTTTATTGGGGATGGTTTTGATCACCACCTCCTGTAAAATGTCACAAACTTCTGCCCGTAGTTCTTCAGGCCCTCTGTCTATTAAATGTAATCCCTTGAATCTATTTGTCACTTCCACTGTATAATTGTAAGGGATTTGATTTAGGTCTACCTGAATGGTCTAGTGGTTTTCTGTATGTTCTTCAATTTAAGTCTGAATTTTGAAATAAAGAGTTCATGATCTGAGCCACAGTCAGCTCCCAGTCTTGTTTTTGCTGACTGTATAGAGCTTCTCTACCTTTGGCTGCAAAGAATCTGATTTCAGTATTGACCATCTGGTGATGTCCACGTGTAGTGTCCTCTCTTGTATTATTGGAAGAGGGTGTCTGCTATGACCAGTGCATTCTCTTGGCAAAACTCTGTTAACCTTTGCTCTGCTTCATTTTGTACTCCAAGGCCAAACAAGGCCTGGTATCTCTTGACTTCCTACTTTTGCATTCCAGTCCCCTATGATGAAAAGGACATTTTTTTTTTTGGTGTTAGTCCTAGAAAGTCTTGTAGGTCATCATAGAACTGTTCAGCTTCTTCGGCATTAGTGGTTGGGGCATAGACTTGGATTACTGTGATATTGAATGGTTTGCCTTGGAAATGAATAGAGATTATTTTGTCATTTTTGAGATTGTGCCCAAGTACTGTATTTTGCACTCTTTTGTTGACTATGAGGGCTACTCCATTTCTTCTAGTAGATATAATGGTCATCTGAATTAAATTTTCCCATTCCAGTCTATTTTAGTTCACTGATTCCTAAAATGTCAGTGTTTACTCTTGCCATCTCCTGCTTGACCACTTCCAATTTACCTTGATTCATGGACCTAACATTCCAGGTTCCTATGCAATATTGTTCTTTACAGCATCAGACTTTACTTCCATTACCAGTCACATCCCCAACTGGGTGTTGTTTTTGCTTTGGCTTCATCTCTTCATTCTTTCTGGAGCTATTTCTCCTCTCTTCTCCCGTAGCATATTGGGCACCTACTGACCTGGGAAGTTCATCTTTCAGTGTCATATCTTTTTGCCTTTTCATACTGTTCATGGGGTTCTCAAGGCAAGATTACTGAAGTGGTTTGCCATTCCCTTCTCCAGTGGGCCACGTTTTGTCAGAACTCTCCACCATGACCCATCCATCTCAAGGGCCCTGCATGGCATGGCTCATCGGACTCAGTTTCACTGAGTTAGACAAGGCCGTGATCCATGTGATCAGTTTGGTTAGTTTTCTGTGATTGTGGTGGGTTGCCATTTCTTACTCCAGGGGATCTTCCTGACCCAGGGATTGAACTAAGACCCAGTGCAGTCAAATAAGTAGATAAGATAATTTAAAAAAATCACTGGTGTAGTCCTCAAAATGTGGGAGGTATCATAGCCCTCCTGGGAAACATACAACCTTGCCATCAAATTGTTTGGGTGCTATCATGTACTGCCTGTGACCTTGACCAAGTCACTTTACCTCTTAATGCGTCAATGTCCTCATCTAGAAAGTGAAGATAATAGTATAGTCACACCTTGGAGATAACTGTGGGTTTGGTTCCAGATCACTGCAATAAAGCAAATATTGCAGTGAAGTGAGTCATATGAATTTTTTAGTTTACCAGTGCATATAAAAGTTATTTCTACATTATACTACAGTCCCTTAAGTGTGCAATAGCATTATGTCTAAAATAAAAAAATGTACATACTTTAATTTAAAAAGACTTTATTTCTAAAAATACTAACCAGCATCTGAGCCTCCATCGAGTCATAATCTTTTTGCAGTAGTAACATCAAGATCACTGATGATGGATCACAGTAACACATATAATAATGAAAAATATGAAATATTTCAAGAATTATCAAAATGTGACCCAGAGACATGAAGTGAGCAATTTGCTCTTAGAAAAATGGCACCAATAGACTTGCTCAATGCATGCTCAGTGGCTCAGTGTCCCACTATCTGAGATCCCATGGACTATAACCCACCAGTGTCCTCTGTCCATGGAATTTTCCAGGCAAGAATCCTAGAGTGGGTTGCCATTTCTTACTCCAGGGGATCTTCCTGACCCAGAGATTGAACTTGAGTCTTTTCCGTCTCCTACATTGGCAGGTGGATTCTTTATGACTGAGCCACTTGGGAAGCCCTTGCTCAATGAGGGGTGATCACAAACCTTCAATCTGCAAAAAACCCACAGTGTCCGCAGGATTTCCCTGGTGGTTCAGTTAAGACTCCACACTTCCATTGCAAGGCCTATGGTTTCAATCCCTGGTTGGGGGACTAAGATCCTACATGCAGAGCCGCCAAAAAAAAAAAAAAAAAAAAAACACCACAAAACAGCAACAACAACCTCTCCCCCTAGTATCTTCAAAGTGCAGTAAAGTGAAGCACAATAAAACAAGGTCTGGTTTTCTCCAGATATATGCCCCAGTGTTCATTGCAATACTATGGAAGCAACATAGATGTCCACTGACAGAGGAATGGGTAAAGAAGATGTGGTGCATATACACAACAGAATATCATTCAGCCAAGGAAACAGTGCCATTTGCAGCAACATGGATGGACCCAGAGACTGTCATACTGAGTGAAGCAAGTCAGACAGAGAAAGACAAATACCATGTGATATCACTTATATGTGGAATCTTAAAAAAGGCTGCCAATGAAGTTATCTACAAAACATAAATAGAGTTACAAATGTAGAAAATAAACATGGTTACTAGGGGGTAAGGGAGAGAAGGGATAAATTAGAAGACTGGGATTGACACACACACACTACTATATATAAAGTAGATAACTAATAAGGACCCACTGTATAGCACAGGGAACTCTACTCTGTAATGGCCTATATGGGAAAAGAATCTAACAGAGTGGGTATATATATATAACTGATTCACTTGGTATACATCTGAAACTAATACAACATTGTAAATCAACTATACCCCAAGTTTTAATTGAAATTTTTTTTAAAAAGCAAAGTCTGCCTGTACCTGCTGTATAGAGTTCTTCAGAGGGAAAAAAAATGACATCATAAAGGCACACCCCTGGGGCTTCCCTGGTGGCTCAGTGGTAAAGAATTTGCCTGCCAATGCAGGAGCCATGGGTTTGCTCCCTAATCTGGAAAGATCCCACATACTGAGGGGCAACTAAGCCCATGCACCACAGCCACCGAGCCTGTGCTCTAGAGCCTGGGAGTCACAGCTACTGAGACCAGTGTCCCAGCTACTGAGGCCTGCAAGCCCTAGAGCCTGTGCTCCACAACAAGAGAAACCACTGCAGTGAGAAGCCTGCACACCACAACTAGAGAGTAGCCCCTGCTCGCTGCAACTGGAGAAAAGCTTACACAGCAGTGAAAACCCAGCACAGCCCCAAATAAACAAGTAACAGTTTTTTAAAAAAGCAAAGCTCTTAATAGACTGTGTGGAGCATGATCAAGTAGGCGTTATCCTTATACTCTGTGCATGTGTGTTTCTGAGACTAGAGGCTGAGGGATGGTGGACAGTGGTTGGAGATCTTGGAACTCTTGCCTAGATCTGACAGGCTGCTGGAAGGAGCTGTAGGAGCTATCCAGCACTGGAGGCTGTGGGCAGTACCCATTTCTAAGGTACAGTTGGAAGCAAAATCAACTCCCCTTGTATCTAGAATGCTTTTAGGGCGCAGCAAGGCAATGTTACTCTATTGGTCTGCCATTCTCTGTGTCCTAAAATTTCTACAATTAGAGTTGCTAATAGCTTGGGCAAAAAACTTGTGCTCAGTAGCAAGTCTGTGCGGGGAAGCAGGGTGAGGCCCCATCTCAAATGTTGACTTTGTTCTGTATTTGGCTGTGTCATTTATTTCCTAGGAGTCATATTGCTACTGCCGGTTACACAAGTTGTTGCTACTCACTCACAGTTACTCGTGGATGACAAGCTGGTTTCCTGTGAGAGGCACAGTTGGCAGTGTAGCCCACACTCTCAGCTAAGTGAGTTTTCATTCTAACCACTCCCCATTGTGTGGGAACCCTCTCTTCTCTGAAAAGCAAAGCATCATTTTTTAATAACTCTCCACATACTTCCTGTATGGATTTTAAAAGCCCATTTAATTGAGCCGTGTACTTGTTTTTTGTCACTCTAGTACCTGACAAGCTACCTGTTCTGATTTCATCATCACAGCAATGACTTTGCTTTTGTGACTTCCTAATTAATTTTCCTTTGAATTTTCCTACATTTTGGATTTGCCTACTAATTAGATTTAATCTGACTCCTGTAATTTTCATTCATCTGCTCATAGATGTGTTTATTTTCTTTATTGTCAACTCTGAAAGAGTTTTCTGATTGGTTTGCAATGTTTAGTATCCACATTGTTTTATTTCCGGTTAGCCAGATTGTTTCCATTAGCATAATTAACTATTATCAGCACAGAAATGAGTTAGATACTGGCATTCTTGAATTTAGGTCTTGTTTAGGTGGATTCTTTACCAGCTGAGCCACTAGGGAATCCCAAGAATACTGGAGTTGGTAGCCTGTCCCTTCTCCAGCGATCTCCCCAACCCAGGAATGGAACTGGGGTCTTCTGCATTGCAGGTGGATTCTTTACCAGCTGAGCTGCTAGGGAAGCCCTTGTTTAGAAAATAGTTGAGGTAAAAAGTTTCTGAATTTAGGAACATGGGGCAACATAATATTGTTCTCTAAATGATATATAGACGTTTCCTAGTACAAACTAATTAAATCCAAGAGAGGACAGAGCCATATAGCTGAGGATGAGGGACCTTGAAACCTGAATGCTATTTGAGCCTGCCAAAATGATTCCTTCTCTAGTGTCACAGACCCCAACGCCACCTGGTAATCCAGCCCTATGTCCCTGGGCAGGTCCTCTTCCAAGTCCTGAAGCAGCCATCCCACCACCATTCATTCCACTTGCCTCCAGCCCACAACCCTCACCAGCACCCCCTTTCAGCAGAACGACCTTTTTCCATTTTCATGGAGCAAAATTCAGGCCAACAGTGTAAAACTTCAGCCTCAACCTGACTGGCCCACAGATTCAACTCAAGTGCAATGGCACTCCCTTCCTCTCTGTGGCGGGCATTGTATGTATTTCCCTGGATCCTCTTCATGATGGAAGGACTCAGTGCCTAAGCCCACAGCCCTCAGCTGGCAGACCTCTCTGGGGACTGCCTCCACGGAAGAGAGCTGCTTTGCTCAAAGGCCAGCCAACTTCCTGGGGCAGCCTGTACCCAGTGAATGACTGATGAGGGGGTGTAAAGGCCCAGCCCCTGGTCCAGCTCCTAGCTTCAGAGCTTCCCAATGGGGCTGGCTGAGGCCTTTGTCCAACCTGCTTTGCAGCCCAGTCCTGCTTGCATTCCTTCCCATCCTCGGGTGGTGATCCCAGGAGAACTCCCTCATAGCCCTACCCTGAACCCCTCGTCCTGCCCACAGTTGAGAACTACCTCCCCCATGTACTCGGGTCCAGTCCCCTGGTCTCTGCTTGGGCCGTGCTCCTTCACTTATGTCATCTCTCTTCCCTGTAGGTTTAAGCTCTCCCTCTCTCTCCATCTCTCCCCCTCAACATGGAGATTTGAATAAATACCTTAAACAAAAACCTCCTTTGACACAGAGCTCCCTTGCAGCTTCAGTCGTTTCTTGCCCTTCAGTCTCAGCTGCTGGAATCAGCCCTCTGCAGTGTGGCTCCTGCCTCCATCACTCCGCTGAAATGTCTCTCCTCGTGTCCCTGCTCTCTTTTCTGGTACATCTGGCTCTGACAGCCATTCTCTCCTCCCTTCATTGCTAGGACACTTGGCTCTCTCTCATTTCCTTTTCGTGTTTTAAGTGCCTGTGCACTAGCTCCAGAGTTCCATCCTTAGCCCTCTTCTCTTCTTATTCATAATTCTATTCCTCATCTCATTCATGACCATGGCTTCAGCTCCCCTTACATACTTGTGCGTGCATGCTAAGTTGCTTTGGTCATGTCTGACTCTGTATGACCCCATGGACTGTAGCCTGCCAGGCTCCTCTGTCCATGGGATTCTCCAGGCAAGAATACTGAAGTGGGTTGCCATGTCCTCCTCCAGGGGATCTTCCCCACTCAGGGATCGAACCCACGTCTCTTATGTCTCCTGCATTGGTGCCACATGGGAAGCCCTCTTTTGTCATGATCTCTCCCTTATCACCTACTTCTGTACACCCACCACATTCTGTTGATTCTGCTTATTTCAGGGCTCTTGAATCCCTCCTTTATACCCTCCCTGACAACGTCCTCATTCAGGCTTTGAAGCCACAGAATCTAGACAACTGCAGCGGCCTCTCAGCAGGCCCTTCACAGCCTGCCCGTCTCTCTGCTGCCAGAACTGTGTTGCTTAATAGTGCCTTGGATCACAGTGCTCCCCTATTCAGAATGCTCCAGTGACCCCCCTCATTGCCTTCAGAATGAAGTAAAAACTCCTTTCAGGGACTTCTGTGGTGGCCCAGTTGTTAAGACTACACAATCCCAACGTAGGGGGCATGGGTTCAATCCCTGGTCAGGAAACTGAGATACCACATGCTGCATAGTGTGGCCAAAATATTAAAAAATAAAATAAGAATGATAAAAATAAGTTTTAAAAAACTCCCTTCACTGGCATCTCTCTGATCTGGCTGCTGCCAGCCTGGCTTCATCACCCTACCCCCACTCCCACCTAGCACTTTATATTCTAGCACAACTGGACTCCTTGAACATGCCTCACTCTCCCCATCTCAAAGCTTCCTTTGTACATGTCCTTCTCTCCGGAAAACTGCCTCATTACTCCCCAGTTACTCTTCCCTCCCCCATCCCCATTTATTCTTTGAGTGTCCTTGCAAACTTTCCCGACTCCCTGAGGCTGTCCTAGGCCCTCCTGCACCCTCCTCTTTATAGACATTCCCTATTCCGTGCCCCTCTTTCCACGTCTTTCCTTCTACCTGGCTGAGTTGCTGGAAGGCAATAGTCCCAGCCTGGGGTCCCAGTACTTGACATGGTATTTGGCAGTTGGCTGCCCCTCATTAAGGACTTCAGGGATGAATGAGTCAACAAAGCCTGAGTGTAGCAGGAGGAGGGAAGAGAAGCAGCTTGTGGGGTGGCAGACAGCAGATGCCCTGGTCTCACAATTCTGCTCTGAGCAGATACCATGCTTTGGTCTCTACTCCACGCACATTATCCCCAGATGCAATCTGCATTGGCCCAGAGGTCTGTGGGGTGGCTATGATCTTGTTGCCTCTCTGCCTCAGAAAAGGAGCCCAAGTAAAGCCGAGTCTGTAGAGCTCTGCCTGGGGGCCAAGGCAGGCATAGAAGACCCTTTCCTGCTGCTCAGCGCCATTCCCACCTGCACCTATGGTCACTGCAGGGCCACCCACCAAACCCTTGGCTGACTGTCTTCATGTGAAAAGAAGGGAATTCGAATCCTGACAAGGCTCAACATTGTTTTTGTGACAACTTTTGTATACAGCAGACGGCACTTGCCACCCAGGTGGCAAAAGGATTCCAGCAATGCTGAGATGTTGGTGCTCTCAGCCTTTGGGTGGCGTGGGGGAATGGGGGGCAGTGCTGGGCGGAGCCTGAGATGGCTCTTCCTTTTCATCCCAGGGTGCTAGACAAAAGTTCTCTGTGTGCT
>SJXQ01001235.1:235217-294170 GCA_006408695.1 Aepyceros melampus
TCTGTTGAGATTATATCTTTAAAAAAAAAAAAAGAAAAAATTTTTTTTGGCTGCACTGCATGGCATGTGGGATCCTAGTTCCCTGACTAGGGATTGAACCTGTGTCCCCCTGCAGTGGAAACATGGAGACTTAACCGGTAGAGTACCAGGAAAGTCTCAAGAATATACCTTTTTACCTTCCCTCCCAGCCCTGTTATACAGTGTATGTGACAATGATTCCAAATCTGTAAACTACCAAAACCTACAAATTGGAAATCCAAACATGAATCAACATTGTGGTGCAAGGGCTTTTTTAAAAAGTATTTCTGTTGTGTGTATCTCATTGTCCTCCAGATAAAGCCCAGATTCCCACTGTGGCACTTAAGTCAGTTCAAGATTTGGCTGCTGCCAAATGGGGAGATGTTGGTCAAAGGGTACGAATTTCCAGCTATGAGTCAGTTCTGGGGATCTAATATACTGCCTGCTGACTATGGCTAATCATAGTGCATTTATAAACTTGAAAACTGTTAAGAAAATAGATCTTAAATGTTCTCAGCACAAAAACGAAATGGTAACTATATAACATGATGGAAGCGTTAGCTAACACTAGTGATGGTAATCACTTTGCAATATGAAAGTATACAAACCATCATGTCCTATACCCTGGTCCTCTGTCTGCGACACCTGATCATAATTGTTTTATTATTTGGAAATAATTTCAAATTTTAAACTGTTGTGCAAATAAAAATCGCACTAGGGGAGAAGGAAATGGCAACCCACTCCAGTACTTTTGCCTGGAAAACTCCATGGACAGAGGAGCCTTGTAGGCTACAGTCCATGGGGTCACAAGGAATCAGACACGTCTGAGCAAATTCACTTCACTTCACTTCCTCATACTTTGCTGGCCACAAGTGCCATCTCCCTTCCTTATGAACTTGCAGCTTGAATCCCAAGGGAGAACCCACTTTGGAAAAAGTGTCCAAGAGTTCTGGAACTAAGTCTAACCCAAGAGATGAGTGTGGAACCCAATCCTGAGGCTGAACAGATGCCAGGGAGGCTGTGGGATTCCAGGCTATGTGGACGCTGATCCTTACCTGGGTACTTGGCAGGTGCTTTGATGTGTCATAGCCAAGGGAAAGCAACGCCGTTGCCTGGCTGTTTTCTGAAGGGCTTACATAGGCTGTGTTTTCTCCCTCCCAGATATACCAGGCCTCTCCTTCGACTCTGTGTAGGCACCACCACCTTAATCCCACCAATGCCTCACATGCTCATCCCCGTTTCCTGTGCTGCATCAACGCTGTAGAGGTACAGAACAGGCGGAGTGGTGAGGAGATAAGATGGCCTTTGGCCCCATTTCTTCATGTCAGGGTGTGGACTTTTGGTGGGAAATTGCCAGCCCCTCATTTATAGACTGAGTCAAATGAGAAGATGATGTACTTTCCATCCGTCTGAAGGGAAAGATGCTGGAGGGCTGGCTGGAACTGGGACATGTAATCAAGATTTGAGTTTGAATAGGTTCATGGAAAAAAGAAAAGCTGGTGCTGCATATAAATAAGTGAAGCACTTGCAGGAGATTTGAAAGGAAAAAAGAAACCGAAGCCAGTATTTTAATAATTGTCTTTTTTTCTTAATTCTTGTGCATTTTCTGTTGGGCCAGGGGTTACCATCAAAGGGTGGGCTCAAAGAGTGAGCTTTTCTGCTTTGTATGAAAATCCCAAGGACCTTCTTTCTTTGGCCATTTCTGTGGATATGTGGCATCTGCTGAGTGGTAATGCTGGCCTCCAGTTGATGTACTTTCCATCCGTCTGAAGGGAAAGATGCTGGAGGGCTGGCTGGAACTGGGACATGTAATCAAGATTTGAGTTTGAATAGGTTCATGGAAAAAAGAAAAGCTGGTGCTGCATATAAATAAGTGAAGCACTTGCAGGAGATTTGAAAGGAAAAAAGAAACCGAAGCCAGTATTTTAATAATTGTCTTTTTTTCTTAATTCTTGTGCATTTTCTGTTGGGCCAGGGGTTACCATCAAAGGGTGGGCTCAAAGGGTGAGCTTTTCTGCTTTGTATGAAAATCCCAAGGACCTTCTTTCTTTGGCCATTTCTGTGGATATGTGGCATCTGCTGAGTGGTAATGCTGGCCTCCAGTGGCTGGGAGACCTCATTGCAAGTTGCCTACAGGAGAGACCCAGAGAGGAAAACGGCCAACTGCTCTGTTGACTTATCTGCGTCTACGATATTGCATTAATAAAAAAACAACACTGTGCTCGGCCCATTCCAGGACATGGCTATGACCACACCCTCTTTCCCTAGGGGGTTTCTGTAGCAAGTTTTCATGTTTTTTTCAAACAATGGTTTCTCTGCGTTTACTGTTGAAGAAAAAAGAAGTAGGGTAGACAGACTACCCATGCATGATGTAGAGAGCTGTTGATTTGTTTTTTTTTTGTTTGTTTTTTTTAAAAGAAAACTATTTGTAAGATGTTGCACTAAAATGTTTTATATACACTTCAGAGACCTGTAGTAAATTATGTTGAAAAAAAAAAAATAGCACTAGGAACACTTGTATACCCTTTACCCAGATTCACCTATTGTTAAAATTTTATCCTGTTTCCAATATCATTTGGCTTTTCTCTCCACACACACACTCTGTATGTACAGTTGACCCTTGAAAAACATAGGATTAGGGGCACTGACCATCTGAGCAGTCAAAAAATCTGAAAACCCATGTATAACTTAGAGTATCTGTATAACTTATACATATATGTGTTTCCTCTGTGTCTGCAGTTCTACACCCAAGAATTGTGTAGTATGCTAGTATGTACTGTTGAAAAAAATCCCCATATAAATGAATCCGTGCAGTTCAAACATATGTTGTTCATAGGCAAACTGTACATCTTCAAAGGCTGTCTCTGTTTCTGTCTCTCTCTATCCATATATGCACACTTAATTATGTATATATAATATAGTATATGGTCACACACCATACACACATATGTACATATTTGTATATCCCCTTTTACACACTCATACACACTTTTTCTGAGCCATTTGAGAGTAAGGAGTACACGCCATGACCCCGTACGCCTCCACTTCAGTTTGTATCTCCCAAGCACAGAGGCATCCTCTGCCATAGCCATGGCCCAGCTCTCAGTTCATGAACTGAACACGGTCACAATACTTGCCTCTACTGTCCATATTTTTCTTTTGTCAGGTGACATACTGATGTCCTTCAGGACATTCCTCCCTGTCTAGTACCAGAGTTACTCCAGGGTCAGGTATTGAACTGGGTTGCTCCTTCTTTAGCTTTCATTAAACTGGAACATTCCACAGCATTTTGGGGGTCTTTTATGTCCCGGTGATTTCTAAAGACTACATACAGTTCCTTCTCCTGCTAGCACTTTTAACAGAATGAATGCTCCTCGTGTTGTTTCCTCAGGAGTCAACTGGGGTCGTGCCTCTTTGCTGGCACGCTGCTGTGGAGCTAATATGTTTCTGATGTGGAGGTACTCAGTGTACGTCTGTCTCTCATTGGTGATGTTAATTTTGATCACCAGTTCAAGGTGGTGCCCGATTTCTCTACTCTGTTGTTTAGTTGCTCAGTCATGTCTGACTCTTTGCGACCCCATGGACTGCAGCACACCGGGCTTCCCAGTCCATTACCAACTCCCAGAGTTTGCTCAAACTCATGTCCATTGAGTCAGTGACACTTGACTTTATAGCTACTCTTCAATCTCTCCCTTGCCCATAATAAGCAGCCTGTGGGGAGACACTTTAAGATTATGCAAATATCCTGCTTCTCATTAAAATCTCCACTAAATTTAGCACCTATGGATGGTTTTTGTCCAATCTAATCTCTATAATGATTGCCATAAAATGATGCATTTCCAGCTTCCACACTCCCTCCATCCACATTTACCAGGGTCAACTGTATTTTAAAACGTGTGTGTGGAGAGAGAGCCCAAATGATAAAGGAAACAGGACAAAATTTTGATTAAAAAATTTACCGCTCTCTAGGGGACTTCACTAGCGGTCCAGTGGTTAAGACTCTGTGCTTCCACTCAGGGGGCACCAGTTCAGTCCCAGATCAGGGAACTAAGATCCCCACCATGCCACGGTTTGGCAAAAAAAAAAAAAAATTAGTTTTAAAATAAAATAAAATTTACCACTCTAGCCATTTTGAACCACTTTTGGTTCACCACACCTGCTAAGGGCTTCCCTGATAGCTCAGTTGGTAACAAATCCGCCTGCAATGCAGGAGACCCAGGTTCGATTCCTGGGTCAGGAAGATCCCCTGGAGAAGGGATAGGCTACCCACTGCAGTATTCTGGCCTGGAGAATTTCATGGACTGTATAGTCCATGAGGTCACAAAGGATCGGACACGACTGAGCGACTTTCACTTTCACATCTGCTAAGGGCTCTTGGCTAATTCCTATACACCCTTCAGTCTGGGCTACCACAAATGGTGGTGTGCAACTCCAGGGAGGACCCTTTACATTGTAGCCATGTCCAGGGCAGCCGTGGGTCTTGGTTTCTCGGAAGTTCCTGTTGGAAGCTTTCCCAGATTCCCCAAGTGTCAGTTAGGCAATCCTGCTCTTTGCTTCCAATGCTCTGTCTGCTAACCCCATCAACATCCTTGTCATGTTATATTATCATTGTCTTCTTACTTCTCTGCTTCCCTCATTGGGATACAAACTTGTCAAGCATAGAACTTTCTCTTTCTCCTCTGCTGTGCCCTGCCCAGAAGATCTATCCAGCAAATGTCAAAGCAGTTAAAGAGCTGGGTCTCGTATTACAGCTAGTTACCTATACGGCCAGCTTCTCTGGTAGAGGACAAAGTCTTTAAGGGCAAGGATTCATCTCTTTATCTTCTGCCCCTCCCCTTAGTACTTGGCACGGGGCCTCGTTTTGTAACAGGCGTGGAAAGAACCTTTGCTGAATGAGTCCTCATGTGTATACTGGTTGTTAAGGAAACGTGTTTATTCCCTTTCCACAGAACTGCACTGAACTCTGTGGGCAACGCCTGTGAACCACGTGCTGTGCCCTTTGTACCCCCACTCTAATGGCCCAGCTGGGCCCAGCCCTGCCTGGTCACAAGGCACAAGGAATGCAGGGGCCTGTGGTGGGGATCACCAGGGCTCTTGTTACTGAGAGCGACTCTGAGAGTGACCGACGGCTGTCAGGGGCCCATCCTGAGGCCTGAAGCCTTCCCAGATGACAGTCCCTTCCTCCTCCCAGGGACCCTTCCCAGGAGCTCCTGGCTGAACTATGCACAGTTGGCAAGCTGATCTTGGATGCCTTTCTGCTGCTAGATCATTTGGAAGGCACGCTGCTCTGTGGTTGGGTTGATGTGGAAACAGGAGAGACCTGGCAAGACAGCCTAGGAGGAGCTGGGCTGACCACCCGTCCCTTTTGTCTGAAGCTTAGCCTGCCACTCGGGCAGAACGACCTCTGATGACTGCCCAGATCTGGACCTGGATTCCAGGTTTTCATCTTGCTCAGCAGCCCCTCAGAGTGGAGGTCCGTTGCCATAGCGCACCTACATCTTTGGGGAGGCTGAGCCATGCCCCCAGCTTGGCAACTAGAGAGCAACTCTTCCCAGAAGGCACTGGCTGGGGAAGCTCTGGAGAATGCTCAGCTCAGCCCTCTAGAGGCAGAAGGGAGCCTCAAGAGCATACCCAGGCAGGAGTCAGTGTAGTGAGACAACTCCACCTTTATGCTGAAATTTTAGCCTAGATACAGGCTGTTCTTTAGGTTTTCCTCTTTATGTAAGACAGCACTCAGTTTTTTCCCAGTAGGAAAAAAAAATGCACCCAGGGGCCCAAGATCAGTTAAGTGAAATTCATGAAACTTACAGCTAGGGAATGGCTAAATTCAGGAAAATAGATATAACATGGGAACTGCTAACATTAAAAGTTTTATTTTTTATTTCAAAAGCACTTATATAGCATTTACAGTATGCCAGGGACTGTTTTAAATGCTTCACAATCTAACTCATTACATTCTCAAGACAGTCTTTTAAAGTAAATACAGTTATCATCCCCATTTTTACAGTTGAAGAAAACCGAGGTGCAGAGAGGTTACATAACTTGCCTAAGGTCACATAGCTGATCAGTGGCAGTCAGAACTCCAGCCCAGATAGTGTGACCCCAGACCCTGTTCTCTTTACCCTTCTGTCCTGCTGCCCCCCTGGGTTTGCGAACCTTGTGAGAACAGAGCAGGACAAGGAGTGGGCCTTCTCCCTCAGCACTCTCCTTTCTTCCTTGGGCACTTTCATTATAGATCAAGTGGAGTCCAGCCTGTCTGCTAGTCACCTGAGGAGGAGTGAGCGAGAGAGCAAGAGTGTGTGAGAGAGAGAGAATGCGAATGAAGGTACTCTCTGAATGCTTGGATGCTTCTGGAAAAGCCAGCTCTAGCAGGGGCTGAGACATAATGCCATGGTTCCAAAACTCCTGCATTTTATTTCCTGAGCCAAAATTCTGAGCTGAATGTGCTTAGAGACTCCCCAGAGATGAGCATGGCATCTCTTTAACCCTAGCCTCAGGCAACAACCACCACCAAAGAGTAGCCAGAGCTAAGCTTTAGCTTGACAANCTGGGAGAAATATCAATAACTTCAGATATGCAGATGACACCACCCTATGGCAGAAAGTGAAGAGGAACTCAAAAGCCTCTTGATAAAAGTGAAAGTGGAGAGTGAAAAAGTTGGCTTAAAGTTCAACATTCAGAAAACGAAGATTATGGCATCTGGCCCCATCACTTCATGGGAAATAGATGGGAAAACAGTGGAATCAGTGTCAGACTTTAATTTTTTGGGCTCCAGAATCACTGCAGATGGTGACTGCAGCCATGAAATTAAAAGGCACTTACTTCTTGGAAGAAAAGTTATGACCAGCCTAGATAGTATATTCAAAAGCAGAGACATTACTTTGCCGACTAAGGTCCGTCTAGCCAAGGCTATAGTTTTTCCTGTGGTCATGTATGGATGTGAGAGTTGGACTGTGAAGAAGGCTGAGCACCAAAGAATTGATGCTTTTGAACTGTGGTGTTGGAGAAGACTCTTGAGAGTCCCTTGGACTGCAAGGAGATCCAACCAGTCCATTCTAAAGGAGATCAACCCTGGGATTTCTTTGGAAGGAATGATGCTAAAGCTGAAACTCCAGTACTTTGGCCACCTCATGTGAAGAGTTGATTCATTGGAAAAGACCCTGATGCTGGGAGGGATTGGGGGCAGGAGGAGAAGGGGACGACCGAGGATGAGATGGCTGGATGGCATCACAGACTCCATGGACGTGAGTCTGAGTGAACTCTGGGAGTTGGTGATAGACAGGGAGGCCTGGCGTGCTGCGATTCATGGGGTCGCAAAGAGTCGAACATGACTGAGTGACTGAACTGAACTGACTGAGAACATCCACATGTCTATTGTGGGGGTGGTTGTGTTCTTTAGCTGCTCAGTTGTGCCCAACTCTTTGCAACCTCATGGACTGTAGTCCACCAGCCTCTTCTGCCCATGAGGCTTTTCAGGCAAGAATATCGGAGTGTGGGACACGATTCAATTCATAATACTTGAGGAAAGACTAATTTATCTCTTAATTCTTTCCATAAAGAGGGTCTTACTGAATTGTTGTCATATAAAGAAGTGATTTAAAATATTCAGTTAAAAATATAACCTCCTCCCCCTAAAAGAGTAAAGAGGTTTGTCAAGCCCTTAATTAAGAAAACAATGCTTTGAAAAGTTCTTTGTGATTTTTGTGTTAGTTAAAATCTTTTCTGCTGGAAATTTTGTTTTTGTCATTTTCTTTTTGGTTCTAAAAAAAAAATCACTTTTACACCTAATTTTTATTCCTAATTGCATATCTTTTTTTAAAATAGAAATTCCACATGCCTGCATGTTAACTCATTTCAGTTGTGTCCCAGTCTTTGGGACTCCATAAACTTTAACTCACCAGGCTCCTATGGAATTCTCCAGACAAGAAGACTTGAGTGGGTTGCCATTCCCTTCCCCAAGGAATCTTCTTGACCAAGTGATCGAACCTAGGTCTCCTGTATTGCAGGCAGATTCTTTATCATCTGAACCACCAGGGAAGCCCATTGGTTTCTGTTTGCATTGAGTATATCTGTGTTTTTAGGCTTCATGGAGCCACAAAGAGGTGGACACCACTGAATGAGCACATGTATCCATGTTAATTATGCTTCCATCATCTCAATGCTTGAGGTGTGAGGTCCTGGATACTGCGAGGCCTCTGTGCACAGAACTGCCAGGCTGGCTTCTACCATACTACAGTAAAAAGCTGAGGTCCTTACAAACCCTTGCAAGATACATCATCTGTCTTCCTACCAATCCTCATCACCTTCCTCTACCTTTTGACTCCTCCCACATCTGCCCTCACCCCTGTTCTCTCTGCTTCCAAGTACTTGCTCTTCAGACAGGCTGTCCATCATTCCTTCAGGATCCCACTCTCACTGTGCCCTTTTCTGGACTGTTCTATTCCCTGTTACATGAGAAGCTATTGTTTCTTAGATTTGTGTTCAATTGTCCACACATTCAAGGGAGACATTTGAGCAACCCTATCGCTGACCTCCCCACCAGCACTCCATGCCCACTGTACAACTCCTTTTAGCCATAACACTCATTACCACTGACATTCCCAACATCATTAGATTAAAAATATATTTATTTATTTATTTGGTTTCACTAGGTCTTAGTTGTGACATATGGAATCTTTAGTAGTGGCATGTGGAATATGTATATAGTTCCCCGACCAGGAATTGAACCTGGGCCCCTTGCATTAGGAAGACAAAATCTTAGCCAGTGGGACACCAGGGCAGTTCCATCATTAGAGATATCAGCAGGGCCCTGTGGGACTTCTGGGCACATGGTCTTTGAGTCCCCCATTTCTTGGACTGGAGGAAACAGCTTTCATTCAGCCTCCATGACCCTCCCTGAGTTCCAAGGGGCAGATTCAAACATTTGTTAATTAAGGAGAGGAGGGGATGGGGAACCAAAAATAAATGGTCCTGTTTCCCATCAATGGATACACATAACAACATCGTTGAGCTGTTTTGCAGACCCTGAAAGTCCTCGCTAACAATGGTATGCTGCCCAGAAGCATATAGACACCAGATCAGTTGGACCTGAATGAAATGATGCAGACTCCTACTTACCTCACCGCCAGAAGAATGTCCACGAGCTGGTCACACCCTCTTTGGACAATTAATATAAAACTTCTATCTTCCCCAAGTTGGGACATATGCTTTTGAGGGCATAAGCTCACTGTGTCCCCCTTTACCTGGCAAAGCAATAAAGCTGTCCTTTTCTACTTCACTCAAAACTCTGCTGAGATTTAATTTAACACCTGTGTTCAGAAAAGTTGAGTTTTTTATATCATTAGGTTTTATCAGTATACTCTTCTTATTTTCCTACTTATGTAACTGGAGCCTGTCTCTCTTCCCCACTACTGTAAGCACCACGAGGACAGTCTGTTTTGATCCAGGGCCTAGAATTGCATGATAATCAGATGCATCTTAGGGGACTGATAAATACCTGTTGATGACTGAGTCATAGATTTGGGTTGTTGTTAAGATTAAACCAGAAACAGGAACCTTATCTTATGTGGGTATTCAGTTTTCAAATCAGAAAGTGAGTTAAACTGAAATGTGATCTATATGACATCATCTTATTCTTCTAGTCATACCACACTTGATATTGGCTGTTCATGGGATACTCCCCCTGCTTGCTCTTATTTTTCTTTTTAGTGGTTCTCAGTAACAACTGTTATCGCAATTATCATCAGTGTGTATGTGAGCTATGCCAGAAGAGAGTCTGAAGAAGAAGAGGGTCCTGGTCTTCCCTGGGAGCCAGGAGTTACTTACCGGGATAAATGATTGTCATTATTTGACCTCCCAGACTCCCACAGAGAGCAGGATTATGCCCCACCTCCCCGAGGCTCCTCAAGCTCCCCAGAAGCTCCCTTGTCCAGGATTTGTGGCTGAGCTGCTCTCACAGGTGCAATCTTGTGAAGCAGCAGGCTTTTCTAGGTGCAGCCCCCTTGTTATTGTCCTGTTGGCATGAAACAGCTACAGGGTTTCTAATGTTCCTTTTGATACCAAGTCAAGCTGCTTCCATCCATGGTTTCCAGAGAAGAGCGAGACTTCAACGTGCTGTCAGGTTTCACCATCATTCATAATGCCAGCAAAGAGATACGATGTCTATTTCTGCAAAGACTTTTCATCCTGGTGGAAAGTCTTTCATCTTCTAAGGACTACAGCATAGAACTGAAATGAAAATTTTTTATGATGAATACCCAATCTCATGATTTTCTCAATTTTGCTTTCTGTTAAGATGACTTTGTATCAGAGCAAGGATTGTTAATATCTGTGAAGTGAAATGGGTTTTGTTTTGTTTTGTTTACTCTGATCAAGTTACTTATGTTTTGCTTCTTGTGCTGGCCTAATTAGTGTGTGTCAGGCTGGCGGTAGTCTGTGTATTCATTTTGATCCCATTGACTCCAATTTCAAATGTTAATTACCTTTCTAATCAGTTACTTTTAAGTGTAGCAGATTGAGATAGGAGCCTGAAAGATTGGAAGTGCCCTACAATTGATTGCTCTTTTAAAAAATGGCAGTCTGCTCAGGCTGGGGGTGTGTTCAGCCAAGATGTTAGCAGCACACAGCACAGAGAATGTAAAGAAGCTGTACACAAATCAAAGAGTACTCATAAGGTGTTTCATTTATTTTGATTTCTATTTATTTTGATTATAATCTAAAATATTTCAAAGAGTGTTTATCCCTTTTAAGAATGATGAGTCCTATGCCAGGAAATTAAAAACAAACAAACAAAAAGTTTTCTAGGACTTATTAAAAGGTTTTTAAAAATTCTTGCCATTTCTAATGTGGAAGCACTGTACCCCAGGATGGGCTGACCAGTTAAGATGTGGGTGACATGTCCCCAGGACGGCTTTCCTAATTTGGGGGGCAGAAATGGTCACCAGACTGGTTGAGATCCAAATGTTATGAAGTTAGGTTTTAATTTTTTTTTCTATTTTCCATGTGGAAAAGGAAAAGAAAAAGAAAAGGGGAAGCCTAGTGGTTATGGGACAAATGTTTTAAACTTGTCCTAGAATTATTGATTATATCCATTCTCTGTTAGGGCTTCCCTGGTAAATCAGCTGGTAAAGAATCTGCCTGCAATGCGGGAGACCTGGGTTCAATCCCTGGGTTGGGAAGATTCCCTGGCAGAGGGCATGGTAACCCACTCTAGTATTCTTGCCAGGAGAACACCCATGTACAGAGGAGCCTGGCAGGCTACAGTCCATGGGGTCACAAAGAGTCGGACATGACTGAGTGATTAAACACAGCATTCTCCGTTAGGAAAAACTGTTAACAAAGTTAGAAAGAAGAAAACAGTATCTTGTAAAGTCATAAACAACCATCAGTGTAAACACTAAAGAAAAGAAAATAGCTGACAACGCAGATACAGAAGATCTGAGATGGATGTTGGCACACCTTTGTAGCAGTGTGGGTGGGCACTGCTGTGAGGGCAGCAGGGGTGGAAAAGGAGAATCTTCAAGATGTCTCAAAAGCTGGTGCTTTCTTGGGCACATCAGTTTTAGGAACAAATTCACAAGGAAGAGTCAACGATTGGGGCACTGATTTCAAGCACCTATTGTGTCTGTGCCGACCTTGGAAGATCATTGTGTAAACTCAGGACGTATGCCTAGGGTATGAATCTCCATTCTGTTCATAGAAGCATTATGTCACCTGTTTGGTAAAAGCAGAGGCGGTTATTTAACTCAATTTAGCTTTTGACCTAGTCTCCATCTTATTGTGGATCTGAGATAATGAGTAATATACTTTATTGCCCTGACATCAGTGAAAGAGAGTAATGCCCAACCTTCAGAGTTGTGGGGAAGCTTAAACAAGATGATTCATATCTTGCATTTAGCACATTGCTAGGCAGAGCTGAGTGTTCGATAAATGGTCATTAGAATCAACAATGAATGAACTAGACCTGTAGACAGACACACAGACACATGCATACACAAACTTGTATGTGCATGTGTGTGTGTGTATACACATGTGTGTGTGTGTGTGTGTGTGTGTAACAAATGTACTCAGTTCTCAATTGTGTCTGACTGTGACCCCACAGACTATAGCCTTCCTGGCTCCTCCATCCATGGAATTTTCCAGTCAAGAGTAGTGGAATGAGTTGCCATTTTTTACTCCAGGGGAATCTTCCCGACCCAGGGATCGAACCTGTGTCTCTTATGTGTCCTGCATTGGCAGACAGACTTTTTACCACTGTGTCACCTGGGAAGCCCCATATGTAATATATATATATATATATATATATATATACACACACACACATACACACATCTATGTAAATTAAATTCTTAGCATCTCAAAAGCATATGTTATGAATCAGAGGCAGTCTGGACATGCATACACGCCATTTTACATTTGCTCATGTTTTCTAATTCCACGTTCCCAGAATACAGAGTGCAGTTTGGCAAAATTATACTGATATACTTTTGATCTGTGCCTGTTCTGTAGAAAAAAATCCTTGCAGTGACCCAAAACACTTTGAATGCTTTTGCAGAATTAGCATCAGCTCTACCTACAGACCACCAAGAGGAAATAGCACAAAGGCACCCTGCTTTTCCTACAGACAGGAGCACAATCTTTTCAAGTTATTACACAGTGTACAATGCCAAAAACATTTGACTGGAGATGGTTCTTATTCCAAACATTTCAGATAGCCAGCAATGACAGTAAAAACTTATATTTTAGAAAAAAGTGCAATTCATCCCCTAGGTCCATGTGTGTCAGCATGACTGCCCGGTGGCCTAATTTTAGTGTGATAAAAGTTCTCTGTAGCACTGAGCGAACGTAGAGCATGCCAAACAAGTGCCATGAGAGAAAGTCATTCTTGTTTTATTTTATGCCCAGTGTTTCCAAGTTGTGAGTCCAGCTAGGATGCCCCTAACATCTCCTAAGATCTTCAAGAGACTTCAAGGAGACTTCTCATCTCTGGTCCAAAGTCACCTTGAGAATTACACAAGCACTGTCATCATCAAGCTGAGGTTGGTCTCAGAGACCCCAGGCTCCCACAAGTTGCTTTCAGAGAAACTCGCTGCTTTTGGAATGGGAGGGGACCTCAAGGATGCCTGCTTCCAAGCTACACTGGGTCTTAGTTGTGACATGTGGGCTTCTCTAGCTGTGGCACATGGGCTTAGTTGCTCTACAGCATGTGGGATCTTGGAAAAGACCACGATGCTGGGAAAGATCAAGGGCAGGAGGAAAAGGGGGAGACAGAGGATGAGAGGGTTGGATGGAATCACCTACTCAATGGACATGAGTTTGAGCAAGCTTTCAGGAGATATTGAAAGACAAGGAACCCTGGTATGCTGCAATCCATGGAGTGCAAAAAGTCGGACATGATTGAGCGACTTAACAATAATGTGGACTCTTATTCCACCAGTGATTGAAAACAGGCACCTCTATTTCATTGGAAGGTGGATTATTAACCCCTGAATCACCAGGGAAGTCCCAAGAATATCTTCAACTTCATCTTAAAGCCTGATCAACTAAGACTCTAAGGAACCAAGACAACTAAGTACAATATGCTGCCCTGGATGAAACAAAGGGAAAAATAAACACCAAAAATAAAACATAAATATGAAAGGAGTCAAAACTAAGGATATCTGAAAACGTATGGACTTGAGTTAATAAGAATATAGATGACAGTTGAAGGAAGCAGAGTTTGGCGAGGCCCACCCCAGCAAAAATCTGCATGCTGCTATCTCTGCCTCAAACATAAAGGAATCGATCAACGATGCATCCAAGGGCTGGAAGCTGAAACAGTTTCGGTAAAATCAGTACTCAAATCTTAGATCTTTTGACTAAACATATTGTGCTCTCTGGGCTTCCCAGGTAGTACTAGTGGTAAAAAACTTGCCTGCCAATGCAGGAGACTCAAGAGAGCCAGATTCGATCCCTGGATAGGGAAGATGCCCTGGAGAAGGGCATGGCAATCCACTCCAGGATTCTTGCCTAGAAAATTCCATGGACAGAGGAGCCTGGCAGGCTATAATCCATAGAGTTGCAAAGAGTCGGACATGACCGAGCATACATGCACACACAGCTATAATCTTTAATCAAACCTCAAATTTTCCACACAATTATTTTAAAGATCTGTAAAATGAAAATACAGGTACTATATTTATAGAAAA
Source organism: Aepyceros melampus (assembly GCA_006408695.1). NCBI lineage: Eukaryota > Metazoa > Chordata > Mammalia > Artiodactyla > Bovidae > Aepyceros > Aepyceros melampus. The sequence continues at coordinate 249,422 of SJXQ01001235.1, forward strand.
AAATTCATGTATAAGCACACCTGCACAGTTCAAAGTGTGTTGTTCAAAGGTCTCCTGCATATCCATATTGGTTCAATAATTTGTGACAAAGGCACCACACTAATGTGAGATGCTAATGGCAGGGAAATAGTGTGCAGGCTGCGCAGGAACTCTGCACTATCTGCACATTTCTTTCTGTAAATCTAAAACTCAGTGAAAATAAAACATTTATTTTAAAGGTTACTCATTTCTGTATTTGGAAAAAGAATTACAAAACTGACTTTTATTCTAATTGGTTATGGTCAACTTCATGTTACAATGCTTAAAATATCAAATGTACAGACTCCTTGCTTTGCAATCTGAAATCTCCATTCCTGTTGAATTATGTCTGGCCAGAAGGCAAACAGGATCAGCTACGGGCTGACCACACCCTAGACTGGGTCTGTGCTCAGGACCTTGGCATCTGAGGGAAGTGTCTTAACTAAAGATCCTCACACCCTAACAGCTACCAGATCCCTGGCTGCCACGATGCCCTGCCCAGCTGGTTCTCTAGCAGTTCTCCCCAGAGTGTGGGTTCCTCATGGGAGTGCGGTAGTCTCCAAGGGAATGGGGGTTTATTTGGACAGGCTATTCCCTAGGAGACAAGGGCAATTACTTTAAGTAATTTGCTTTGCATATTCCAGGATACACACACACACACACACACACACACAATATAAATATATACATACATGCTGCTGCTGCTAAGTCGCTTCAGTTGTGTCCGAATTTGTGTGACCCCATACACGCCAGCCCACCAGGCTCCGCTGTCCCTGGGATTCTCCAGGCAAGAAGACTGGAGTGGGTTGCCATTTCCTTCTCCAGTGCATGAAAGTGAAAAGTGAAAATGAAGTCACTTAGTCGTGTTCAACTCTTAGCGACCCCATGGACTGCAGCCCATCACGTTCCTCCATCCATGGCATTTTCCAGGTGAGAGTACTGGAGTGGGGTGCCATCGCCTTCTCCAATATACATACATATATACATATAAATACGTATATATACATACATATAAATATATTAATTTCTACCAAGGCTGGTGAGTGATCACACCATCGTGATTATCTGGGTCATGAAGACAGCCACTCAGTTGTGTCCAAATTTGAAGTGTGGGTCTTTATAATAAACAGGATATTTTTCTGCATAATACTTGCTGAGTCCTATGTTATAGTCACTATATCCAAATCTTTGAGAGGTTTGCTCTCCTTGTCCACATGCCCAGGTCCCCAGAATTAAAACTTAGAATTACCTAATGTTTCCATCTACCAGTGAAAGTTTGAAAGGTACACTAACCTTGTTAAATGATGCGGCCAGGCTGGACCATGGAGAGACTCTGTTAGGAAATCATTCAATATATAGCACCAAAGAAACGCAGCACGATGGTGGGATCCTCACCTAGAGCCAGACATCCTGGGATGTGAGGTCAAGTGGGCCTTAGGAAGCATCACTACGAACAAAGCGAGTGGAGGTGATGGCATTCCAGTGGAGCTATTCCAAATCCTGAAAGATGATGCTGTGAAAGTGCTGCACTCAATATGCCAGCAAATTTGGAAAACTCAGCAGTGGCCACAGGACTGGAAAAGGTCAGTTTTTATTCCAGTCCCAAAGAAAGGCAATGCCAAAGAATGCTCAAACTAACGCGCAATTGCACTCATCTCACATGCCAGTAAAGTAATGCTCAAAATTCTCCAAGCCAGGCTTCAGCAATACGTGAACTGTGAACTCCCTGATGTTCAAGCTGGTTTTAGAAAAGGCAGAGGAACCAGAGATCAAATTGCCAACATCTGCTGGATCATGGAAAAAGCAAAAGAGTTTCAGAAAAACATCTATTTCTGCTTTCTTGATTATGCCAAAGCCTTTGACTGTGTGGATCACAATAAACTGTGGAAAATTCTGAAAGAGATGGGAATACCAGACCACCTGACCTGCCTCTTGAGAAATCTGTATGCAAGTCAGGAAGCAACAGTTAGAAGTGGACATGGAACAACAGACTGGCTCCAAATAGGAAAAGGAGTACGTCAAGGCTGTATATGGTCACCCTGCTTATTTAACTTATATGCAGAGTATAGCATGAGAAACACTGGGCTGGAGGAAGCAGAAGCAGGAATCAAGATTGCTGGGAGAAATATCAATAACCTCAGATATACAGATGACACCACCCTTATGGGAGAAAGTGAAGAAGAACTAAAGAGCCTCTTGATGAAAGTGAAAGAGGAGAATGAAAAAGTTGGCGAGTGAAAGCTCAACATTCAGAAAACTGAGATCATGGCATCTGGTCCCATCACTTCATGGCAAATAGATGGGGAAAAAGTAGAAACAGTAACTGACTTTATTTTTCTGGGCTCCAAATTAACTGCAGATGGTGATTGCAGCCATGAAATTAATAGACACTTACTCCTCGGAAGGAAAGTTATGACCAACCTAGATAGTATATTCAAAAGCAGAGACATTACTTTGCCAACAAAGCTCCGTCTAGTCAAGGCTATTGTTTTTTCAGTGGTCTTGTATGGATGTGAGAGTTGGACTGTGAAGAAAGTTGAGCACCGAAGAATTGATGCTTTTGAACTGTAGTGTTGGAGAAGACTCTTGAGAGTCCCTTGGACTGCAAGGAGATCCAACCAGTCCATTCTGAAGGAGATCAGCCCTGGGTGTTCATTGGAAGGACTGATGTTGAAGTTGAAACTCTAGTACTTTGGCTACCAGATGCGAAGAGCTGAGTCATTGGAAAAGACTCTGATGCTGGGAGGGATTGGGGGCAGGAGGAGAAGGGGACGACCAAGGATGAGATGGCTGGATGGCATCACTGATTCAATGGACATGGGTTTGGGTGAACTCCGGGAGTTGGTGATGGACAGGGAGGCCTGGCATGCTATGGTTCATGGAGGTCACAAAGAGTTGGACACGACTGAGGGACTGAACTGAACTGAACTGCATGGCTAAAGAACACTTCAAACTCTGTTGAGATCAGAGGGACAGTAGTGAACCCAAGTCAGCAGGGTTAGTGGCTCTCCAGGGCATACATAGCTTTTAACCTTGGAAGATCTAATCTTCTAAGGAAACATTTAGGAGAATCAAATTGATAGTATTAGCTTGTCTGTGTTAAGATGGAGTTTATGCAATTCAGCATGTTAAATATTTTATCAACAATAATATGCTGTGGTAGAGTAATTCAAAATAAAACCTGCTCAATTCTTGGTTGAAAATTTTAGTGGTAATTTATGATGATGTTGAAGCATGCATGTTCATTTAAGTATAATGATCTTGTTTTTTAAGAGTCACCATCTTAAGAAATAATTTTTCTAGTCCTGGGAAGAGGCAGAAGTTTGTGGTGTGATGTGCTCGAGAGCCCCTTCTGGGAGATAATTATTAACCTACATGATAAAAATGCTTGAACAATTTTCTGATAGACATTAATTAGCTCAAGAACCTCTTCTAAGAACAGCCTAGCTGACTTTAACCTGGTGATATGCCTCAGGACTTTAATTACTGTTTATCCAGTCTTGCTGTCTCCATAATAAGAATCTTAAAAATTCAGTGTAAAATGATTCTCTAATCATTTCTTCCTACTACAAAATGCCTCTACTGAGTTGCAATCATTGAATTTCTTAGAAGTCTTTCCCTTGAAGCAAAACTTAGACCTAGGCTCTGAATCAATTTGTCTGAGAACTTACTTTAATAATATTTATGTTCAATTTATTAGATTTTAAGATTTACTATAGTATTTGATTCTTCTGTCAAAAAGTGGTACCTAGAAAGAAAATCAGCAATTCCAAATTTATAAATTTAGTTAAAATCATCTCAAAGCAAGTGAGAATCAAATTTGTAAATAAAACCAGAGTTGCCACAGGCGCCTCTAAAAACTGCTAGCCAAAAATTTGTTAATAAATGAAAATAATAAGATTCATAATATTAAGTTAAAGTTTAAGGATGAGTTAGTTTTGGGGATTTGGCTTTTTAATAATTAAATATTAATTTTTTAAGTTGTCTTCTGAATAATCTTTTCTGTACACAAAGTCTTCCTTCAAAGGCATTGAAAATGCTCACATTGATTCCACCAAAACTACATAGTGAGGAATTCCAGAAACGCCAGAAAGGAGCTTGGATTCCGAGAAGGCAAAATATCAGTAATAACTAAAGACTGTGATGAGAGTTTGCTTTGCTTTTTAAAAATTTTATTTTGATTAAGGATGCTGTCATAGCTCTTTTAAATGCTCCTAAAGCTTATTCCCTTTTTTCAGTTATTCTCCTAAATGGAATCATGAAGCAAATCCTTCCTGAAAATTATACTTAAATCTCTCCTTTTCAAGTGACATCCTCCAAGGAGAAATTCACATAATCAACTTTATGCCTTCCTGCTTTGTTTTGGTTATATTTCTTATGTTCACTCTTTCTCACACATACAGAGTAGAAATACAAGTCTGAAAACGAGCATACACAATGTCCTCAAATTGAATGTCTGGTAGAATTAAACCATAATTCTACAAAGATGTTGTTGTCTTTTATCTCCTCACTATGATGTTTCTAGAATTTACAACATTGTAGTCACCCAGTCACTTGAGTGGCTGAATGACACAGAGGAAATTATGAAAAGATGCCCTTTGTCACTTTCATCTTCCTTCTTGCTCTACCCTATTTTCACCTTCGCCTAGTTCAGTACATCATTTCTCTCTCTGTGGTTTACCTTAGATGTGCAGTACCTAAATTTACTGCTGCGATACGTTTTGGCTTGTAGGGTTAGATTATTTCCTCAAGTTCTGAGGGCAAAGATGACCTCAGATAAACCTCAGGATAAAGCTGGAGAGGTTTCAAGCCAGGTTGAGTTGTTGAGTCAGAGGACCAGGTTTGGCATTTAGAGAGATGGTGATTCAAGTCAGTGCAGACTTCTGGGTTGGAAGCAAGTATCTTCAGACTGGAGCCTGCAGAGTCAAGAATGCTAAAGGACTTGGTTTGGGATTCTCTCAAGCCAGAAAAAAAAATAAGCAGGGGAAAGGGATAAACCTGGGATTGAATGGGATTCTTGGAATCTGGAATGAATTAACTGCACATCCACACAAATGCATCCCTGATGGACAATGATTGATGCTAGGAGTGTGCCCCGTATGCCTTCTGCTCTGGTGTTAAAACAGAATCCTACCTTCCGGGCACTTTCTGGAGAGCAGGTATGGTTCGATTCTGGGAAGGAGACAGCCATCTGTAGTTTAATTCCCTCCTGGATCCCACAGCATCTCATTTCTCAATAATGAGAGCAAAGAAAATAATATATAGCATATTTTGATGAATATTATAATGTGCTTTGAAAGCACATACAGGGGATGTGGTGGTGGAAGAATCAAGTGAATGCGCTATGGAGTTTAAAAGGACCAAATCAACACAACCAGAAAGGCCATATTTCAGATTTTTCATGAATAACCATATTGAGTTTTTATTAGTTTATGTGGAATTGAAGCTATATTTGCAACTTTTATATTATTAATTTTCTGGAGAGCAATGAAGTAGAGACACTCATAATTCTCTTTGAAATATGCATTATTAGTCAGGATGGACCCCCTCGCTTGTGAAGTCCAGAACCAAATGCAAATGCAGATGGCCCCTTGATCTAAATACAGGAGTGGAGAATCCCATGGACTGAGAAGCCTAGTAGGTTACAGTCCACGGGGTCGCAAAGAGTCAGACACGACTGAGCGACTTGACCTCACCTCAAGGTACTGATGAATATAACTTTTTCTTTTTTGATTTCTCTCTTGACTTGTCATGGTGTTTTGTTTGCTAGTTAAAGTCATTCTAAGTAAAGACAAATTAAAAATTTAAATTATTAGCATGAGTTTTGCAGTTCATCTTTATACTGTGCAGGGCCAGCTTTCCCTGCATATTTTTAGAGCATTTAACTGGTGTGCGGAATCATCAAAATGACACAATCCCTATTTCATAGCACATACATGCATATGTATCGCATTCTTACTAGCATGGTGAGAAGGCTGTTTAAAATTAACTCAACCGTTTTTATAGCACTTCTTGACAAGCGCACATTTCTACCAACTTTCTCTGCCTTTGGTTTTACTGATGAGTAAGAAGGACCTTGGGCTTCCCAGATGGCGCAGGGGTAGAGAATCTACCTACCAATACGCGAGAAGAAGGAGACACAGGTTCAATCCCTGGTCAGAAAGATACCCTGGAGGAGGAAATGGCAACCCACTTGAGTATTCTTGTCTGGAAAATTCCATGGACAGAGGAGCCTGGTGGGTTACAGTACATGAGGTCGCTAAGAATTGCACACGACTAAATGACTGAAGGAGATCAGCCCTGGGATTTCTTTGGAAGGAATGATGCGGAGCTGAAGCTCCAGTACTTTGGCCACCTCATGTGAAGAGTTGACTCATTGGAAAAGACTCTGATGCTGGGAGGGATTGGGGGCAGGAGGAGAAGGGGATGACAGAGGAGGAGATGGCTGGATGGCATTACTGACTCGATGGACATGAGTCTGAGTGAACTCCGGGAGCTGGCGATGGACAGGGAGGCCTGGTGTGCTGTGATTCATGGGGTCACAAAGAGTTGGACACGACTGAGCGATTGAACTGAACTGAACTGAAATGACTGAACTCGCACACACAAGGAAGATCCTAGAAGAAAAGGAACGGTGGGATGCGCCATCTATAGATGGTCTGCTAATACATGCAAGTAACACAAGAGAAAAAAAAAAGGTATATTAGGATTTTGTGGCCATTTGTATTTCCTAGAATGCGCTCTCTTCTTTAAGGATTCAAAACAAGTTCTGCTTTGAACCAAGTTTGGCATCTCCCAGCTATCAGTGTTTCTACCTACTCCATTACAGACATAAGACATTTAGTTTGTACTCTCTTTGATTCACGCTGAGTTCTCACAAATTTTAGGTCCCCTGGAGTTCTGTGTTCTTGACATCTTGCAAGCACTATACCCAGACTGGGGCATCCGGAATCTATGAACATGCACAGCGAGTGTCACCCTCTACCAAACGTGTGTGTCATCATCTTACCAGTCTTCAATCACAAAAGACAACTTCAAAAATAATGTCGAGAATTTCAAGACCATATAAGCAAAGCGTTTTATCAAACATGGGATCCTTCCGAGCACAGAGCTCTGTGCAGCTGCTCAGACTGCACCTTCATGAGGCTGTATCTAAAATCTCTTATTGAATTTTAAAGGCAAATTAAAATTTTACGTGAAAGAGAAGCAATAACAGAGCATGAAATCTTGGACAGGAAGGATGCTTGGGATGTTTGCATGGAGAAATGTATTGTCAGTAAGTAGAGGTGAGGAGGGAAGCCAAGTTTCTGCAGTGGACACAAGCATCTCTCTTTCTACGTTTTACTTATATTTTAGGGGAAAACTAATAATGGTTCTTTGTGACATATTGGCATTTTTAGATCAGATTTCTAGAAAGGCAAACTGTGGACTTCAGATTGGCACAGATGTAGATACTTCAAAATATCTGATTTTAAATTATCAAATTGAAGACAAAGTAGACTCTGATCTAAAAAGAGGTTGTGTTTCCAAAAAGTTAATGCTTCAGGCACTTCTCTGGCAGAAGAACTGACTTCTCTGTAGAAAGTGAAAGTGAAAGTCACTCTGTTGTGTCTGACTCTTTGTGACCCCATTGACTATGAAGTCCATGGAATTCTCTAGGCAAGAATACTGGAGTGGGTAGCCATTCCCTTCGCCAGGGGATCTTCCCAACCCAGGGATCAAACCCAGGTCTCCCACATTGCAGGTGGATTCTTTACCAGCCAAGCCACCAGGGAAGCCCTAGAAATGATGTGTTACATGGTGACTGGGTTCTCAGGCTAGTCTGAAACAACTGTAGACCTGGTGTTGTGCTTCGAATGTTGATAGTGCAGTTTAGTAAACAAAACCTCACGTTGCCTATTTCTTATGGAAAATCATTTCAGAGTCTAGGCACGCATTTCTCCTCATCTTACCCTGTGTGAGCAGGGGCTTCCCTGAGTCCTATGTTGGTGAGAGTGGAGCCCAGAAGGTTACTCTGATCCTTAAAAGTGTGTCTGTAGCTGTGAGAGGTGTGGTGAAAATCCTAGGTTGACCTTGGTACTGGTAACTCAGGGCTTCCCTCGTGGCTCAGATGGTAAAGAATCCACCTGCAGTGTGGGAGACCTGAGTTCAATCCCTGGGTTGGGAAGATCCACTGGAGAAGGGAATGGCTACCCACTCCAGTATTCTGGCCTGGAGAATTCCATGGACTGTATAGTCCATGGGTTTGCAAAGAGTTGAACATGATTGAGCAAGTTTCACTTCAGTTCACTGGTAACTTGCTGCTGCTGCTGCTAAGTCACTTCAGTCATGTCCAACTCTGTGTGACCCCATAGACAGCAGCCCACCAGGCCCCCCATCCCTGGGATTCTCCAGGCAAGAACACTGGAGTGGGTTGCCATTTCCTTCTCCACTGCATGAAAGTGAAAAGTGAAAGTGAAGTTGCTCAGTCGTGTCCTACCCTCAGCGACCCCATGGACTGCAGCCTTCCAGGCTCCTCCATCCATGGCATTTTCCAGGCAGGAGTACTGGAGTGGGGTGCCATTACCTATAACTTGCTAGAGTTCCCCATTTATAGAAGAGAAGGAATATGGAAGGAAGAGAACACGCATCTACAGATACTTAGGGGAATGTGTGTGGAGAACTCCTTTGCAGAATGCTGAATGGACGTCTATTTACTAGATATCCTAAAATAAGTTCCTTGTCCATAAATATCTCTGTCTGAGTAGAAACAAATAAGGTTTTCATGTAGTTATAGCAGCATCATTTTAAAATCTATTGCCCTGTGAGTGTCGGAGAGGCTGAAATGTGTTGGCTCTTCTGCACTGTTGTTGTTTTTCAGCCGCTAAGTCATGTCAGACTTTTTGTGACCCCATGAACTGCAGCGTACCAGGCTCCTCTGTCCTTCACTATCTCCCAGAGTTTGCTTAAACTCATGTTCATTGAGTAGGTGATGCCATCCAACCATCTTACCTTCTGCCGCCCCCTTCTCCTCCTGCCCTCAGTATTCCCCAGAATCAAGGTCTTTTCCAGTGAGTCAATTCTTCACATCAGATCGCCAAAGTATTGGAGCTTCAGCTTCAGTTATCTGTCCTTTCAATGAATATTTATGGTTAATAAATTTAGAAAGTTTTTTAAAGCCTTGTTGGTGTTGTCTGGTCACTAAGTCATGTCCAGCTCTTTGCGACTCCATGGACTGCAGCATGCCAGACTTCCCTGTCCTGCATCATCTCCTCAAGTCTGCTCAAACTCATGTCCATTGAGTCAATGATACAATCCAACCATTTCATCCTCTGTCACCTCCTTCTCCTGCTGCCCTCAATCTTTCCCGGCAAAAGCCTTAAGGGGATAAAAACTTGACCCAAGTGCAATATTCAACAAAACAATGCTGTAAAAATTAGATATGAGAATGTGATAGTTAAAGATAATGACTTATCAATTCTCAGATCACTAATGTTAATAATGAAGATTGATATTTATTTGGGGTTCACTCAACTCACAGTCACTGTGATTTATTAACATATATATTAATTCATTTAATCTTCATATCAATCCACTGATACGCATATTATTGTATATGACATTTAAGAACTGTGGTTATGGAGTCACGAAGATGTGAAGTAACTAAATTAAGAAGCTTTTAAGTAGTGAAGGAAAACACATACTCAGTGTGTCTGATTCCAGGCAGCTTGTCTCAATATTATGTGTTTTTTTTAATGTTATTTCTGACATATACTTAGATTTGTTGATGATTTGTTGAATATTTAACATGAAATAAAATTTTATAGTATTTTAATTGACAATTTAAATATTACTCATAAATGTTAGGCAAGGATTTGTGTTTATTTAAAAATAAAATTTATTGGCATGTTATTAAACTCTATAATATACTTCATAGCCACAAGATGTGGGCTCCATCAGAGGGCAGACAGACTGAAAACTATAATCACTGAAATCTAACCAGTCTGATCACATGGACCACAGTCTTGTCTAAGTCAATGATACAATGAGCCATGCTGTGTAGGGTCACCCAGAACGGACGGGTCATGGTGAGAGTTCTGACAAAATGTGGTCCAGTGGAGAAGGGAATGGCAAACCACTTCAGTATTCCTGCATCGAGAATCCCATGAACAGTATGAAAAGGCAAAAATATAGGACACTGAAAGATGAACTCCCCAGGTGGGTAGGTGCCCAATATGCTACTGGAGATCACTGGAGAAATAACTCCAGAAAGAATGAAAAGACAGAGCCAAAGCAAAAGCAACACCCAGTTGTAGATGTGACTGATGATGGAAGCAAGGTCCAATGCTGTAAAAAGCAATATTGCATAGGAACCTGGAATGTTAGGTCCGTGAATCAAGGCAAATTGGAAGTGATCAAACAGGAGATGCCAAGAGGAACATCAACATTTTAGGAGTCAGCGAACTAAAATGGACTGGAATGGGTGAATTTAACTCAGATGACCATTGTATCTACTACTGTGGGCAAGAATCCCTTAGGAGAAATGGAGTAGCCATCATGGTCAACAAAAGGGTTCAAAATGCAGTACTGGTCCCATCACTTCGTGACAACTAAATGGGGAAACAGAGGAAACAGTGACAGACTTTATTTGGGGGGGAGGGCTCCAAAATTACAGCAGATGGTGACTGCAGCCAGGAAATTAAAAGATACTTGCTCCTTGGAAGAAAAGTTATGACCAACCTAGATAGCATATTAAAAAACAGAGATATTGATTTGCCAGCAAAAATCCATGTAGTCAAAGTTATGGTTTTTCCAAGAGTCATGTGTTGATGTGAGAGTTGGATTCTAAGGAAAGCTGAGCACCAAAGAATTGATGCTTTTGAACTGTGGTGTTGGAGAAGACTCTTGAGAGTCCCTTGGACTGCAAGGAGATTCAACCAGTCCATTCTGAAGGAGATCAGTCTTGGGTGTTCTTTGGAAGGAATGATGCTAAAGCTGAAACTCGAGTACTTTGGCCACCTCATGTGAAGAGTTGACTCATTGGAAAAGACTCTGATGCTGGGAGGGATTGGGGGCAGGAGGAAAAGGGGACGACGGAGGATGAGATGGCTGGATGGCATCACCGACTCGATGGACATAAGTTTGAGTGAACTCTGGGAGTTGGTGATGGACAGAGAGGCCTGGTGTGCTGCAGTCCATGGGGTCACAAAAAGTTGGACATGACTGAGGGACTGAGCTGACTGACTGAGCCGCAGGATGTTATTAGAGATATTTCATTTGACTTGATAAGAAATGTGAGATTATGCCTTAAAATACTATTTCTTTGTAGTTGAAACAATTTAACCTCATTTTCCCATTTAAAGCTTTTTATAGACGAAGAATAATATTATGATATTAGAGTTTTTGGTTCCTCTGTATGTCATCCAAAGGGTAATGTCATTGTTGTTTAGTCACTAAGCATGGATCTGAGACTGCCAGTCACCAGGCTTCTCTGTCTAGAGGATTTCCCAGGCAGGAACACTGGAGGGCACTGCCATCTCCTACTCCATGGGCTCTTCCGGACCCAGAGATAGAACCCGCAGTTCCTGCTGTGTCTCCTGCATTGCAGGCAGATTCTTTACTACTGATCCTTCACTGATGTAGATACTAAAGTACTGTGCTTTAGTACTTTACTACTCAATACTTTACTTTGCTACTTTACAAATACTTTACTACTTTACTTTACACCAATATAAATGAATTCATTAAATACCCTGTGAAATTATTTTCCTGTGTTTCTAAATAGCTTGTAGTCTTCATGCCTTGAGAAACAAAGTATATGAAGCAGCGAGTCAAGTGCTTGATACGTAGTATGTCTTTAACAGATTGTGTATGGATTAAGTACATTAACCATTGGGTACTTATTACAGCACAGTGATTGCTGCAAAGGAAGGTAATGAAACCTCGATTGAATGCTTTTATCACTTCTTGTGGCAAGCTGAAAAGAGAAAATAAAAATACAAAATTTATTTCAGTAAGAATCTGAAATGAAGGAAGAGTGATCTGAGCTACACATGAAAGTCACTGAAGAATTAAGATTTTAAAAACAAAGAGACACAAGAATATGGAATGAAATGGAAATGAGTTGTAATGTAGAGTGTGGGAAGATATATGGAGATTTAGAGCAGTTTAATTCAAAGTAAATATAGTCATGTAGTTGTTTTACTAAGGAAAAATGGATTTCTCAAAATAAAAGGCGGCCTTTATAGTGATGGTATTAAACCCTAATGGAGAATAAGCCCTGATGTTTCCAGAAACCACAGAGAATTTTTCTTGTCTATGCCATGAAACTAAATAAAAAAATTTGCTGACAGAAAAAGACCTGATATTATCTGAATATAAGTTAGAAATCATCCTCTCTAGTGGTTCAAAATGGATATAAAGAGGGTTTGTTTTTTCTTGATATAAAATATAATTTATTTTAGAGTAAAATTAATATGGAATGATTAGAAAGACTAAGACACACTTTAATATTGAAAATTAAGTTATGTATCACTAGGGATTTTATTTTAAAATTTTCTCTAGATATAAGAGATATACATAAAAGATATATCAATATGTTTCAGTACACAATAATTTTTTTAACTAATTTTTTTATTTTGCTTTACAATACTGTATTGGTTTTGCCATACATCAAGATGAATCCGCCACGGGTGTACACGTGTTCCCAATCCTGAACCCCCCTCCCACCTCCCTCCCCATACCATCTCTCTGGGTCATCCCAGTGCACCAGCCCCAAGCATCCTGTATCCTGCATCAAACCTAGACTGGCACAATAATTTGTTTTTATCAAAGTATAAGTATGTTTTATGAATTTCAAGTATCTTACATACATGTTATTTTTCCCTTTTTGTGTTTTTTTTATGATCCATATTTATATTCACAACAGTAACATTTTATTTATTTCCCTTTATGGAATTTCATTTTTGAATATGTTAGAAAAAAAACCTTAGTTAAAAAACTACAACAGGTCTTTTCTTTAACATTTTGGATCTTGTTTTTATTTTGCTACCATATGCCACCATCTTTTTCACCTTTTCCCACTATAACAGAATGACTTTTAGTTTAAAAAAAAAAATCTTTTACCCACTTACCTCATTTGTCTAGAAAAACATTCCTTCTCATCAACACCTAGAATCGTAAAGATATATACTTACATTTGGAAGACAAGCTTCTAGGTCTGGCAACTTCATTGCTATTTAACAGCTAGCTTAGGGTCTTATATAACAGATAAGATTATTTTAAAATCTTAAAATCTAAAGGGCCACTGAAATTAAACAAGCTGAATCTTTAGAAGAAATAATCCATTCAAAACCAGGAATGTGATTTGAGAATGAATTTAGTGCAGCATTCCACAGAGGTACCTGAAATCACAACCAGAATGCTTTATTCAGAATGCTTTAAAAGTTCATTAGGAAATGTACCTGTGTGCTTAGTTGCTCAGTCATGTCCCACTCTTTGTGCCCCGTGGATGTAGCCCACCAGGCTCCTCTGTCCATGGAATTCTCCAGGCAAGAATACTTTGATGGGTTGCCATTTCTTTCTCCAAGGGATATTCCCAATCTGGTGATTGAACCCAGGTCTCCTGCATTGCAGGCAGATGCTTTACCATCTGAGCTACTAAGGAAGCATAAGGAAATGTATGTATAAAGAAATGTATGTGCTCAGTCAAAATGAAACCTGGCAGGAGGTGCATTATAGGATAAGTTTCCAAGTTCTAATAGCATAAAAAGAGACTTGTGCTGGGGTGAGATTCTCCAGTTCTATAACAGAACAATAATTTCTTATCTCCAAACTGTGATTGTGTTATTGTGATGTAATAAGAAATATGGGGCTTCCCAGGTGGCTCAGGGGTAGAGGACCTGCCTGTCAAGCAGGAGAAGAGAGAGACGTGGGTTCGATCTCTGGGTTGGGAAGATCCTTTGGAGAAGGAAAAGGCAACCCACTCCAGTGTTCTTGCTTGGGAAATTCCCTCAACAGAGGAGCTTGGCGGGCTATGTACCATGGGGTTGCAAAGAGTCAGACACCACTTAATGACTAAACAACAGACTATATATCTATATGTCTTTGTCCCTGGTTCCTGGCTAGATTTGCTAAAGTCTTTGTAACTTCTTAAATCACAGAGGTAGTAAGAGCATCTTTTAAACTGTTATTTGGTCTCCTAAACTTCTTGGAATGTCTCATGTGAATGGAACATATCTTGGAAGCCTCCTGATAGCTTCAGAATAGAAGGCTGTTCACCAAGAAGTCATGTTTAGATGCTTGTAACTTTGAGCCCAGTCCTCATGGAGAGGAGAGGAGCTGGAGATTGAACTGATAAATTGGTCATGCCTATATAATGAAGCCTCCACAAAGGTCTCTTAACTACAGGATTTGGTGAACTTGTGGCTAAATGAAAACATCCATATGCCAGGAGGGTGGCAGACAGCAACTTCATGAGGACAGAAGCTCCGGTGCTCGGAACCCTTCCAGTCCTCATCCTGTGATTGTCCTCTGTTATATAATGAGCAAGTATGATGGAATTCAGAGCATCCTTGAGTTCTGTGAGCCATTGTAGCAAATGTTCTATCCATTCTATTGAACCGAGGGAGGGTACATCTAGACAACAGAACGTTATTCAGTACTAAAGAGAAATGAACTCTCAAACCATGAAAACTTATGTAGGAACCTTAAATTCATATTATTAAATGGAAGAAAACCAATTTGAAAAAGACTAAATACTGTATGACTCCTTCTATATGATATTGTAGAACACGCAAACCATGGAGAGAGGAAAAAGATCAGTGGCTAACAAGGATTGTAAGAAAGGGGATGGATACATGGAACATAGGATTTTTAGGGTACTGAACTCTATCAAACTCTGTACAATACTGTAAGGGTGGATATATGTCATTAGGTATTTTGTCTAAACCCATAGAAGGTACCATACTAAAAGTAAACCCGATTGAAAACTATGGACTTGGGATAATGATGATGTATCAGTGTAGGTTCATCATTTGTAACAAAAGGACCACTCTGGCTGGGGAATGTCGATAAGCTAGGAGCAGACTCCTACGATGTATGTACATTCAGGGTAAGATTCTAAGAAACCCCTCAGAAAACAAAGTTTGGAAGGCAAAGGAGCTAAGTAAGAGATTTCAACAGCTTCCTGATGCTGAGGAATGAGAAACTGCATCCATCTAAGAACTGATGCTTTTGAATTGAGGTGCTGGAGAAGACTCTCAGGAGTCCCTTGGACTTCAAGGAAATCAAACCACTCTATCCTCAAAGAAATAAACCCTGAATATTCTTTGGAAGTATGGATGCTGAAGCTGAAGCTCCAATACTTTGGCCACTTGATAAGAAGAACTGACTGATTGAAAAGACCTTGATGCTGAGAAAGATTGAAGGCAAAAGAAAAAGGGGCTGGCAGAGCATGAGATGGTTAACTAGCATCACTGACTCAATGGACAACAATTTGAGCAAACTCCAGGAGACAGTGGAGGGTAAAGGAGCCTGGCATGTTATCCTTGGGGTTGGAGAGTCAAACATGACTTAGCAACTGAACAACAGCAACAGCTTTATGCATTTCCTAGTCTGCTCAGGCTGTCATAACAAAACACAACTGACCGAGTCGCTTAAACAAGAAATTTATTTTCTCACAGTTTTGGAAGCTGGAAGTCCACATTCGGGGTGCTAGCATGATCAGCTCATGGTGAGGCCTCTCTTTCAGGTCTATAGATGGCTGCCCTCTTGCTGTGTTCTCACACAGCAGAGGGAAAGGAAAAAAGGTCTCTGGTGTCTCTTCTTATAAGAGCCTCAATTTCATGACTTCATCTAAATCTGCTGCTGCTGCTGCTGCTGCTAAGTCATTTCTGTCGTGTCTTACTCTCTGTGACCCCATAGACGGCAGCCCACCAGGCTCCGCTGTCCCTGGGATTCTGCAGGCAAGAATACTGGCGTAGGCTGTCATTTCCTTCTCCATCATCTAAATCTAATTACTTTTAAATGTTCTTACCGTCATACTGGTGGTTAGGGCTTCAACATTTTGGGAGGCAACAGTTTAGTCTGTAGTGATGGGTATTAGTTTCCTGTAGCTGCTGTAATAGTTGTCCACAAACCTAAAGTCTGAAAACAATACATATTTATCATCTTACTGTTCCAGAAGTCAAAAGTCTAAAATGATCTCAGCGAGCTAAAACCAAACAGTCAGAAAAGCAGAATTTCTTCCCAGATATTTCATGGAAGATCCATCTTCTTACTTTTTCCAGCTTCAAGAGGTTACATATATTATTTGGCCCATGACCCCCTCCAGAATCACCATTGCTTCTCAAATCTTTCTCCTGCTTCCATATCTCTCTTCTACCTCCTTTTCCCACTAACGAGAATGCTTGTCACTTCACTGGGTTCATCCAGGTAATTCAAGATATCCCCTCCATATCAATCAAGATCAGCTGATTGCCAAATATAATTCAATCTACAAACTTAATTATAGCTTGCAATATAACCTAATATAGTCACACTTTCTGGAAAGAAGAACATGGATTTTGGGGGGGTGGGGGGGTGTCATTATTCTACTAGAGGCATTGGGTTTGGTAAACAACTCAAGCTTTCTCCTGAGATCTCAGAAGGACTATGCCCTAGGGAAAAAAAGTCTATATTGAAATAGCCAATACATATCAAAACACTAAATAACCTTCAATAAGACCAAGGTGGTCCACTAGACCTCTATCTACCTTTCTCAGAAAACAAAACATTTTTGAAGGGAAACACTTTAATTTTTACTCACATGACAATCAAAAATATGAAACTTGTCAATATACAGAAAGATGAACTGGAGATGAAGATAAATATAAATAAATAGAAACATATCCATAGATAATTCAGATGCTGGAGTTTTTAGGCAGAATATTTAAAATAATAAGAGTCAATATGTCAAGAAAACAGAAGAAAATTTGGAGAATTCCAGGAGAGACTCAGAATCCATCAAAATTGTCAATTGGAAATTTGAGAACAGTTAAATACAAGACTGAAACTAAAAATTGAGTAGATGGCTGTAATGAAATATCAGCAGAGCAAAGGTCTAAGTGACATGTCTTCAGAAAGCATGCATATTTATGCATGAAGGAAAAAGAATATAAAAGGAATTTAGGACACAACAAAAATGTGTGACAAGCATTTAATAAGATTCTAATCTGGGAGAATAAATAGAAGCAAATATTCAATTAAGAGAAATATCAAGGGGCTTCCCAGGTGGTCCAGTGGTTAACAATTTGCCTGCCAGTGCTGGCGACGTGGATTCGATCCCTGGTCCGGGAAGATTCCACACACTGTGGGACAACTAAGCCTGTGCACTGCAACGACTGAGCCTGTGATCTAGAGTCCACATGCAGCAACTGCTGAGCGTATGTGCTCCGACTACTGAAGCCCACTCGCTAACCTGTGCTCCAGGCAACAAGAGAAGCCACCACAACGAAAAGCCCGCAATGAAGAGTAGCCCTTGCTCACCGCAACTAGAGAAGATCTAAAATATCAGGGGCACAATAGAAAAAAAAAATGTTTCGTAAGATCATAAACTTGTTAAATCTCTAGCAAGGGTGATTAAGAAGAAGATAAACTGTGCATTTTGCATACATTTGCAAAACTAATTATAGGAAGTTGTTTTATTGGTTGACTAGGGTAAAATAATTCCTCCTAAATCTTGGTGGCTTAAAACTGGAATTGTTTATTGTTTCTCATATGCCTGTGGGTCTGCAGAATTTCAGCTGATAGGGCTGTGCCCAGCCAGGAGAACATAACAAGTGAATGCACAGAGAGGCAGAAGAATAATTGGAGCCATAATTCAACCGACCACAACTATGTACAACTCTATACCAATAAATTCTATGATATAGAAGAAACAGACAAGTCACTTGACAAACAAAGCCACTGAATGAGAAAAAGTGATAAATATGAATATTCCTGTAGTATTAAATAAGTTGAATACAAAATTAATATTTTTTCACAAACATAATTTATGGTATACATAGCTTCACTGGTGAATATTTTCCAACATTCTAAGAGGAAATAACTCAAATGTTGCATAAATTCTTACAGTACATAGAATAAGATATAAAACTGCCCGGTTCATTTTTCAGGTTTGCATGACCTGGATAATAAAACTGACAAGAACACTGCAAGAAAAATTGCAGGCTATTATTTCTCATGACTATAGGCAAAAATCCTAAAGAGAATTATAATAAATCAAATCCAATAATATTTTTAAGGAATAATATATGATTATCCTTAATAATTATATCAGAAAATCTTGCAAGATGAGACTAGCATTCAAAAATTGATAAAAGTAAGTCATTGTATTAGCAGGATAAAGGAAAACACCGCGTGAGTCTCAATAGCCCCATATTAAAGCCCATAAAATTAGGAATAGAAGAAAACGTCCTCAGTCAAATGAAACATATCTACCAAAAACATCACACTCAATGTGCAAACATTAAACTCTTTCCCCTTGAGTTGGTAACCAAGTTGAAACTACTCAAAAAGTTATGGAAGCTGGCAGGAGTCTTCAGGGTAGGGGTGAGGGAGAGGAGAGAGAAAATTAGCAATGGCTAGGTCAAACTGATATCAATACAAGTTTTTAAGGAATAATAATGAAAACAGCTCATAATTTGTAAAATGGAAAGATGCCAGTTATTTGCTTTTTATCTTTCGTGATGGCTTAATTGGTAAAGAAACCACATGCAATGCAGGAGACCTGAGTTCAATCTCTGGGTCGGGAAGATACCCTGGAGAAGGGAATGGTAACCCACTCCAGTATTCCTCCCTGGAGAATCCCATGGACAGAGGAATCTGGCAGGCTGCAGTCCATAGCGTCACAAAGAGTCTGACATGACTGAGAGACTAAGCACAGTATAACACTTAATTTGTGTTACTATTTTTTTTTTAATGATAAAAAACTACTTCTAGTACTACTTTGGGGATGCAAGTAATAAAATGGATAAGGGATTTTTATTTTTTTTTTATTTTGCACTTAAATGTTTACATTTTTATCCATTCCGTTCCGTTCAGTCACTCAGTCATGTCCGACTCTTTGCGACCCCATGAATTGCAGCACGCCAGGCCTCCCTGTCCATCACCAACTCCCAGAGTTCACTCAGACTCACGTCCATGGAGTCCGTGATGCCATCCAGCCATCTCATCCTCGGTCGTCCCCTTCTCCTCCTGCCCCCAATCCCTCCCAGCATCAGGGTCTTTTCCAATGAATCAACTCTTCACATGAGGTGGCCAAAGTACTGGAGCTTCAGCTTTAGCATCATTCCTTCCAAAGAAATCCCAGGGTTGATCTCCTTCAGAATGGACTGGTTGGATCTCCTTGCAGTCCAAGGGACTCTCAAGAGTCTTCTCCAACACCACAGTTCAAAAGCATCAATTCTTTGGTGCTCAGCCTTCTTCACAGTCCAACTCTCACATCCATACATGACCACAGGAAAAACCATAGCCTTGACTAGATGGCCCTTAGTTGGCAAAGTAACGTCTCTGCTTTTGAATATACTATCTAGGTTGGTCATAATTTTCTTCCAAGGAGTAAGCATCTTTTAATTTCCTGGCTACAGTCACCACTGCAGTGATTTTGAAGCCCCAGAAAATAAAGTCTGACACTGTTTCCTCTGTTTCCCCATCTAATACTGTGTATATTTTCCTTTTACTATTGCTATGAATAAAATTGCTTGTGAAATGAATTATAAAGTATTATTGTACTTTTCTCTATGCATAGATACAAAAAATGAACACATTTTATAATAAAAGGAAGGAGGTTGAAGGGCTGATCAGTAATAAACTTTAAGTTGTGTCACTGATTGAACAGTGCTAGGGCTGCATTCATAGGGTATTAATATGCAAGTTCAATTCCTAGGTCGGGAATATCCCCTGGAGGAGGGCCTGGCAACCCACTCCAGTATTCTTTGCTAGAGAATCCCATGGACAGAGGAGCCTGGAGGGCTAGAGTCCATGGTGTCTCAAAGAGTTGGACTGAAGCAACTGAGTACACAAGCATGCATACTTCTTTATATATCTCACTAAGTGGAAGAAATCAATAGCTTTTTGCTTTTCTTTCTTTCTTTTTTTTTTTTTAGGTTTCATAAAAGGAATTTTATTCAAAGAATCTTTTACCCCTGAGTCCTTTGAAAGTTCTTTCAGAAGCCCTGAATTTCTGAATTTACTGTCAGGCAGAGCTAACGTTCTCTGCATCCAATGTGAATGTTTCTTTTTGACAAGGGAGTAACTGGAAAACTTTGAAAACTTTTACCAAAAACATTAATTACTTCATCACTGGAAGCCTCCTGTATGCTTTCATATTCCAGTAAATAGCTTGGTAACTTTACAGGAGCAGGGAATGAATTAAAATCATAAAACATAATAAACATTTCAAATGAGTTCACATCTCAGCTCAGCTTGTGGCCATGTGGAACCCTGGCAGCTCATGCCAGGAGAAGTGACAAGATTCTGCCAGCCTCCTGGCTACAAGGCATGAAGCTTTGCTGGAATGAAAGACTTCATGGAGTTGAAAACAAGAGCCTTTGCAGATGGAGAACCAGAGAACCTAGGAAGCATGCAAAGAATGCGGTCCTTGAGCTAAATTACCGGCTGGAAATTACTCACCCAGGGGCTCTGGCCTGTTAGGAACTCTGGGTCAGTTTGTGAAGAAATTAGCAATTAAAAAAAAAAAATCTTCAGGTTGAATACTTTTTATTTTGAAAGTTTTTTAGTCATGAAACTAGAGGAAATGGTGGTGTGATCCTTCTAGAAACAATAAACTTGACTTTGCTTCTTTGTTTTTTATAAAACATCTTTACTACTGTTTTTAGTGGCTTTTAGAAAATTCCCGTTGAGTCAGAAAGAGTCTGATTTCAATCCAAGTTGTCCAGTCAGCTTAGGTAGAAACATTATTAACTCCATCTCTTATGTCAATTTTATGAAAGTAAAAAAAAAAAAGTATTTGTACTTGTTGAAAAGGGAAGCACAAATAATAGTAAAAGGGGAACAGGTAGTCCTTGTATTTCAAAGATGAGTTCTTCAAAATATATATGAGTCACTTTTTGAAACTTGAAACAGTTCTTCTCACAGAAGGAATGTGAAATTGTGTGAAGAGAAGGTTCACAGAAGGAATAGTGCTGTGCTATAAACATTACATATTTTAGCATTTGGGAAAATATATCCTGGGAATCTTAGTCAAGATGTGCAAGTAACAGAAACCAGCTAGCTGGCTGACTGTGAGATGGGAACTCATTAAAAAGAAGCAAGGTTATCTCTTAGAACTCAGGAATGTCTGGCGGTATGGGAACCAGGGCCAGGAATGATCTATAAAACTGTCATTGCTACACTTGTGTCTTATCTCTGCCTCCTGGACTGAGCGGACAGACTGCGTTGCCCTCTCTGTATAAGGCAGGCAGGGTGTGGTCACCAAGAGCTTCTTAGGCTCATCTGCTCTCTTTGAAGAGTCCATGTCAAACTGATTGGACTAGAACTAAATAGTTCAGCTCTAGTTCCAAACAGCTCTCCAGGCTCCTCTGCCCATGGAATTTACTAGGCAAGAATACTGGAGTGGGTAGCCATTTTCTTCTCCAGGGGATCTTCCCTAGGAATTGAATCTGGGTCTCCTGCATTCAGGAAGATTCTTTACAATCTGAGCCAACAGAGAAACCCCATTAATAGCATTAATTGGCATAATTTCAGTCAGTTGTCCATCCAAAATCCAATTGGCTGCCAGTATAAAAATTCTGTGGCAAATATGCAGCTCTCAGAGAAAGAAGTAGTCTTGCACTATTTAGAAACATAACATGAGCTTTAACTCATTGCATCCAAATGTAATGCTACAGTCAAGATGACTCCAGTGTCACAGTGGGTATTGGTGATGGAGACATGGGGGGTCATAGTCAGTATGGCTCAGGAGAGGAGTTGGTAGCTATAAGGATACCTTGTTAATTCTTCCAGTTTACATCCAAGTGAATACTTCTCTACACTTGGTGAAATATGAAGCTCCAATACTTGGGCCACCTGATGCGAAGACCTGACTCACTGGAAAAGACCTTGATACTGGGAAAGATTAAGCACAGAAGGAGAAAGAGGCAGCAGAAGATAAGATGGTTAGATAACATCATTGGCTTAATGGACACGAATTTGAGCAAACTCTAGGAGAGAGTGGAGGACAGGGAAGCTTGGTGTGCTGCAGTCCATGGGGTCATCAAGAGTCAGACGTGACTTAGCCATTGAAAAACAACAGCCAACAATCTTTATTTAAATAGAGTTGGGTGACCCAAAGTGGGTGCCCTCACATCCTGTGAGCAGAACCCAACAAGAGCAGAGCCCAACAGGAAGAAGAAAGACTCTTCTTTCCTTTTCCTTTTCCTCTAGGAAAGCTCTTTTTCTTGCCATGCATGTGGCTTCCCATGGTTGCAAACCCTGAATTGTAATTTTCTGCTGATTTCAAATAAACCCATCTTTGCTAGAGAAGTAGCTGACAATCTATTTGTTTCAGGTCAACAATGTGTAGCCCTATAGGTCAGCCTAATATGTCCAAGAATAAAGGGCACGTAGCGGTGAGACAAATGAGGAGATGTTAGCCAAAGGGTACAAAGGTTTCAGTTATAAGATGTAAACATTTGGAGGATCCAATATACAGCGGTGATATAAGTAATTATACTATTTTATATGCTTGACATTTGCTAAAAGAGTAGATCTTAAGTGTTTTCCTCATACACACACACACACACACATACACACATAAAGGTTATTATGTGAGGCAATGGATGTAATTAGCTTGACTATGGCTGAGCACCGAAGAATGGATGCTTTTGAACTGTGGTGTTGGAGAAGACTCTTGAGAGTCCCTTGGACTGCAAGGAGATCCAACCAGTCCATTCTGAAGGAGATCAACCCTGGGATTTCTTTGGAAGGAATGATGCTAAAGCTGAAACTCCAGTACTTTGGCCACCTCATGTGAAGAGTTGACTCATTGGAAAAGACCCTGATGCTGGGAGGGATTGGGGGCAGGAGAAGAAGGGGATGACCGAGGATGAGATGGCTGGATGGCATCACTGACTTGATGGACGTGAGTTGGTGATGGAGAGGGAGGCCTGGCGTGCTGCGATTCATGGGGTCACAAAGAGTCAGACACGACTGAGCAACTGCACTGAACTGAACTGATGGTAGCCATTTCAAAATGTATATGTATATCAAATAACTGCATTGTATAGTCTTTGTAGCTGTTGTTTGGTTGCTTGCCAGGCTCCTCTCTCCATGGAATTCTCCAGACAAGAATACTGGAGTGGGTTGCTGTTTCCTTCTCTAAGGCATCTTCATAGCCCAGAGATTGAACCCACATCTCCTGTAAGTCTCCTGCATTGCAGGTGGATTCATTACTGCTGAGCCACCAGGGAAGCCCTATTGTATACCTTAAATAGACACAATTGCATTAGTTAATTATACTTCAAAAAAGTTGGGGAAAGATAAAATACAGTTCAATTTTCATGGAAAATTGGAATGATTTCTGATGTCACTTGTCTTGTTCATGTAAAATATAGATGTGTGCTGTTGTATAGTTGGGATCTGCTAAGTATTTCATAAAAATATTTTCAAACTTTATTGAAATACTTATTTTAATTTGATCTCCACATCTGTCTTACAGTACCACTGATTTTTCTCCTCACTTGTTGGGTAGAAAACTGAGTCAGATTTTATGTTCTGAGGTTGGGAAACTGATGGTAGACTCATGAGAGTGTGTGTAGATCCTGGGAAATCTCATGGATTCTGAACTGACGACTCCGTGCTTCAGTGGGATGACTGGTTTTTAGAACAAGAAATGAGGATGTATGTTAATGTTCTCCCTGCTCTACTGGTGAGTAAACTAAATGAGGGCACCTGTGGGGGTGTCATGACATGACTTTTAATCATACCACAAAGACCAAGCATCTGACAAGTTTGTAATAGCTGTTTATTGAATGAATGAACAATTGATAGAACAATGACAACAAAAAAGCTGTTTGAAGGGGTTCAGACTCTTTTCAAACAACTATGGCGCTCAGATGCTTAGTTGTGTCTGACTCTTTTGCAACCCCATTCATTGTATTCCACCAGGCTCTTCTGTCTGTGGGATTCTCCTGCCAAGATTACGCCTGTAGGGTGCCATTTCCTACTCCAGGGCATCTTCTTGACCCAGAGATCCAACCTGAGTCTCTTGTATCTCCTGCATTGGCAGGGAGATTCTTTACCACTAGTGCCACCTTGGAAACCCCAAACAACTATATACCCCAACATAATAAATATGGTGAGCATGCTTCAGTTTGCTGTGCATGTCACCCTGTGTAATCTTAGTAAAAAGATGATTTATTCTAATTTCAAACTCCCCACCCCTCAGGCCTATAACCTTTTACTATATTTGAAACAGATTTCAAATGACTATAATCTATGACTATTTGACTGATTGCCACAAACATAATTTGGGAAATGGTTAGCTCTGAAAGATAAGGAATTACTTAAAACTTGCTTTAATATTTAGGAGTTAGCCTAATTTTATCAGAGATACTTTTGTGATGTGCTCTCAGCAAAAATGTTAAAGACCACCTACACCCCAGCTGAATTCATTTTCTACCCAAATTGCCTCTGCCAGGTGTTTGCAAAGGGGGCATAAAGTCAAATTCTTCACCTACTTTTTTTTTTTACAACTGCTCTAGGGAGAAAGTGGGAAGAAAAGTTAAGTTTACCTGTGAAACTTTCCTTACAGTTCCTTGAAGATCACCCCAAAGTCAAAAGAAATGGGTTGGAGGATAGGAAGTAAGGGGATCCATTTAACACATCATTTTCTAAAGGAAAGAAGTGTGGAAAGAGATGTCAATAGTGGTTGAGTGAGTGAAGGATGAACCAGTTACCTTTCGTCCTTCAACAGTCCATCTATCCTATCCCTCTTCTCCACTAACCTTGGAAATACTAAACTTTGCTCAAGCAGGACCTAAATATTGGAATAAGAAAGTCTGGGACTTGGCTCTGGAAGTTATATGGAACTCTCAACAAGTTACTCAATGTATGTTTCCCAGGGCTGGTTAAGTAACAAAAGATTACAAACTATTTAAAACAACAAAATTTATTTCTCTCTTTTCCAGAGGTCAGAAGTTCAAAGCCCAGGACACAGCAGGGCTATGCTCCCTCCAGCAGCACTAGAGGAGAATCTGCTCCTGGTTATTCCTGCTTCTGGTGGACTGGACTTGTGGGTACATCTCTTCAAGGTCCTCATCTTCAAGACTCCCTCTGATCCCTCTTCACCTCTTGCACATGGTTAAATCTCACTCTGCCTCTCTCCTACAAGAACACACATGACTGCATATAGGGCCCATCTGGATAATTCCCAATATGCTCAAAAATCTGAGCTGGATATGCCAATTGGTCACTGAATTGATGCTTTCCAACTGTGATGCTGAAGACTCTTGAGAGTCCCTTAGGCAGCAGAGAGATCAAACCAATCCATCCTAAAGGAAATCATCCCTGAATATTCATTGCAAAGACTGATGCTGAAGCTGAAGCTCCAGTACTTTGGTCACTTCATGTGAAGAGTTGACTCATTGGGAAAGACCCTGATGCTGAGACAGACTGAGGGCAGGAGAAGGGGAAGACAGATGTGATTGTTGGATAGCATCACTGACTCAATGGACATGAGTTTGAGCAAATTCTAGGAGATAGTGAAGGACAGGGGAATAGTCCATGGGTCACAAAGAGTTGGATATGACTTAGTGCCTGAACAGCAACAACACGAGTGCTCACATTTCCTTTAAGTCAAACTTTGTTGATCTTCTTGTGTGATATTCACTACCAGGGACATCTTAATCATGTTGAAATCATCTTGAAAACTTTTCATCTGGGCACCAAAAGCAAAAATAACTGGACCCAATATTTTTTCAAAACATGTCTTTTCTCCCTTAACCTTCTGTTGTTTTCCACAGATCAGTTCTCCTGAGATACTGGTTTCTCTGCTCAGGATAAGAGTGCTTAAAAGGCTTCTTGCACCTTCTGACAAATGCTAACACAGCCTGACCAGACATGAGATGGAAGAACAATAGTGTATCATCAGGAGGCTGCATCCGTGCTGCTTGTTTTGACTTTGTTCAAGGTGACATAAAATGTATCCATGTGAGAAACATGCAGGTCCAGAGGTTCATGGGTTTGATAACAGATGATTGATAAAATTACTCACAGGCCCACTAACACCAGCCTTTGAGTACCAAATCTGCCATCTTTTTGTCTTGCATAAGCATTTTCCATGCTGTACTCTGTGTTGCTAGTATAAGAGAATGCAATAAACTCTAAATTATTTGATATTTTCCTAATGTGCTTCTTTCCTCTCCCACTAACACTGCAACCATGACCTCCACTTTCCATCAATGTTCCTAAAATAATGATCAAAACACCTTTCCTCAGATGTTTGCTTGCACTCTAGGATCTTGCAGTCCGATTTATTCTAACATTACCAAACTGAAATCAATCCATGGAAATCACCCAATTTAATGTCCTTTCATAAACTTCATCTTCAGTACTAATCTATCATGTTTTGCACAATTTCTGACCTCTACTTTGTCCCCTCATAGTCTTCTCTCCTCACTTTTGTCTACCATCCCCAACACTGTTCCAATTTTATTCTTTAGTCTTTCACTTCTTTTTTTTTCTTTTTTCAGTTTTGTTTCTCCTTTCGGAACATTCCTCATGTTGTGACTATGATATTCTCTTCTTGCTCTCTTTATTCCACCCTTGACATCAATTTTGTGTTTTCAACAAACATGGCCATTTTGGTTTTAGACTTAATATCTCTCAGCCACAGATGTTGAAAGGGAGGTTGACATGAGAAAAAGAGATATTTTCTCTCGTTCTGATCTTTTCCTTACATATCTCAATGCCCCCTGCACATCTCCACTTGTGTGTCCTGTGGATATCTCCTATTCAACCTGAACTTCAACCAATCTTTTCCCTTACTTCATATCAGTATTGCCACAATCTATTATTAACCTCTCAATCTGGTTTAATACCTTTCATTCATCTGTAATTTTTTTCCACATTCAATCAATCATAAAAATTTTTGAAATCTATCTTCACAAGCCCATTCATCACATGACCAAATATACTTTTGCAGCCTTCTTTTCTGGGCCTGCATGTTAAGTCACTTTGGTTGCTAAATCACTCTAGTCGTGTCTAATTCTTTGTGATCCTGTGAACCATAGCCCACCAGGCTCCTGTGTCCATGGGATTCTCCAGGCAAGAATACTGGAATGGGGGTGCCATTCCCTTCTCCAGGGGATCTTCCTGACTCAGGGATCAAACCCATGTCTCCTGCATTGTAGGCAGATTCTTTGCCAGCTGAGCCAGTAGGGAAGCCTTCTTTTCTACTGCTTACAGATAAAATCTAACATTTATCTCATAATAGCAGAATTCATACATTATTTATTTATTTTAAGGGGGAGAGTAGAGGGCATTGCTTCCATTATTCCCAATTATCAAATGTGTGTTGCAAAGATTATGTAGCTTGCTCAATGTCACATCTCTAATAAGTGATATGACTAGGAAGAGGGTCCAGGTCATCTTATGCCAATTATCCTACTTTCCATTTTTTTTAAAGATTTCTTTTTTCATGTGGACCATTTTAAAAGTCTTTATTGAATTTGTTACAATATTGCTTCTTGTTTGTGGGGTTTTTTTTTTTTTTTTGGCCATGAGGCATGAGGGATCTTACCTCCCTGACAGGGGTTGAACCCATACCCCTGCATTGGAAGGAAATGTCTTAACCACTGGACAGTCAGGAAGTCCCTTGAATATTCCACTTTTACAATATAAAATGATGTTTTTCAGAGGTTTACTAAGCTACAGCCTTCAGTATGCCCTTACAAATATTCTGACAAATATCCTCCCTAGTAATAGCAAATGCTATCTTGAATCTCTTTTGGAATCATTCCCACACTCAACCATTTCCATGCAAAATGTTCTCCTAAACAAGTCCCCAGTGAATGGATGACTGCTCCATTCAGCCCTTTCTCACCAGAAGAGTCATATCCTGTTGAATATCTGTGGCCCTGTGTTTACATTACTTTCCAGGCACATGAGACACAGGATGCGTGTCAGGGTCGTTTGAGCACTGAAGTCCATTCCTCTTTAGGTGTTCATGTTCAGATCTTGTGTCTCTTCCTTTCCCACAGAAAAGAAATGTTTCTTGCAGAGCCTTGAGCACAGCACATCCATAATAAATCTTGGCAGAGTAGGTCATTTCTCGATGAGATTTTGATGTTTCTTGACTTAATAGTTTGACATTTTAAATCTTTTATAAAATATATTAGACATGCAAAACACAAACAATGATATGGTGCATGCCCTTCAACACACTATCCAGCTTAGGAAAAAAAATTACTCATCAAAATTTCTCTGTATCCTCTACCCATCCATATGATCCTCTGTTCTGAATTGAATGTGTCTCTGTTTCATAGAGTCAGACACGACTGAGCAACTGAACTGAACTGTTTCATTCAGTCAGTTTTTACTTTTCCTACTTACTTATGATTCTTTAAATATCACAAACACACTCCCTACTAAAAGCAAATTCACAAGGAAGCTGAAGAAATGAATGAAACATTTCTCTAAAGCTCTCTG
Source organism: Aepyceros melampus (assembly GCA_006408695.1). NCBI lineage: Eukaryota > Metazoa > Chordata > Mammalia > Artiodactyla > Bovidae > Aepyceros > Aepyceros melampus. Next base: position 278,108 of record SJXQ01001235.1, read on the forward strand.
ACTCTTAGATCCACAGTTGAATTTCCTTCAGGATAGGCTGGACTAAAACTCAGTAGAAGCATGAGCCTAATATTTATTTTTAGTCTGGAAAAACATATATGGTCAGCATCTGAATTCCCTAGAGGAGAAACAGGAAAATTTTTTGGCACCAGCTGTTTCACTGTGCCGGAGAAGTCTCTCTTAGTTAGATTCCTTTGTTCTGCTCCTAGCTAATATATTTTTATCTAGAAATGAAGTATCTGTTATAATTTCCTCCACTATGAGAAATTAGACATGCTACATTATAGAGCTTTTTGAACTTTTTCTTTCTCTTTGTACTTTGTTTTTTTTTTTTTTTTTTTTAGTATGGAGACAGGTTTTCATTAAATTGAAGATACTATTTAAAATATAAATTATGGTAATATTAAGGAATTTTGTGGAATATGGGATATATTTGGCTTCCTTGGTTGCTGAGAAGGTAAAGAATCTGCCTGCAATGCAAGAGACTAGAGTTTGATTCCTGGATCAGGAAAATCCCCTAGAGAAGGAAATGGCTACCCATTCCAGTATTCTTGCCTGGAGAATTCCATAGAAAAAGCCTGGTGGACTACAGTCCATAGGGTCACAAAACAGTCGGACATGACTGAGAAACTAACCCTTTCACTCTCACGTTTTCACTTAGGATATATTGTGAGATAAAATCACATGTAATTTGATGTTCTATTTAAAGTATTTAATTTTAAGTATTCTTCTTTATCCTAAAATATTCATGTTCATTTTAAAGGACTATTTTTAAGGAATAATAATAAGATGAATACCCATAAAGTTACCACTCAGTTTAAGAACTAAATTATTACTAATTTATCACTTCATGTCCTATGTATTTTTATACTATTGCAAAGCTATTCCGTCTTTGTATTCCTTTGGAATTGCTCCAGTTCAACCCCTTCTGTCTGTCTGACTTACTGTGATTATTGCCACATCTTAATATCTGGTTCCAGTTTTGTGCTACTCAAAAAAGCAGAGAGATCAAAGAGTCAAGAAGACACAGATTAAAATATCAGTTGCTACAAGGAGTTTGTTTTTAATATGGTTAAGTAAATTCTTATCAGACTGACTCTACCCTAGATAGCAACTACAAACTCTGGAGAAAATATGAGAAAAGCTACCCAAAAGCACTAGGAGGGTAGGGAAATTCTAGAGGCAGTACTTGGAAGGAGACAACAGCATAGGATGATACATTTCTATCTCATAGCCTTACTGTTAGTATGGGTTTCCCTGTGGCCTAGACAGTAAAGAATCTGCCTGCAATGAGGGAGTCCTGGATTTGGTCCCTGGGTTGGGAAGATCCCCTGGAGAAGGGAACAGTTACCCACTCCAGTATTCTTGGCCTGGAGAAGTCCATGGACAGAGGAGCCTGGCACACTACAGTCCATGGGGTCACAAAGAGTCAGACATGACTGAGCAACTTTCACTTTCACAGGCTACAATCAGTGATATGTGGGGTGAAAAGCTTTCCTAAATAAACATCAATATTTCTGTTCTAAAAAAAAAAAAAAAGAATAGAATTCAGGGCAACAACAGCTCCTGGTAAGGTAGGATGAGGTGAGGATGTCAGTGCAAAGCAAGCCAAAGAAAGAGCATCTCAAATTTGCTTTATAAACTAGTAAAATTTGTGGGCAAACTCTTAATCATGCATACGTGAAGATTCAAAGCAGTGCAACTCAGGATGAAAAAACAGAAGTCAGATTTGAGTTGCTGCTAAGTCACTTCAGTCGTGTCTGACTCTGTGCAACCCCATAGACGGCAGCTCATCGTCCCTGGGATTCTCCAGACAAGAACACTGGAGTGGGTTGCCATCTTCTCCAACGCATGAAAGTGAAAAGTGAAAGTGAAGTTACTCAGTCGTGTCTGACTCTTAGCGACCCCATGGACTGCAGCCCACCAGGCTCCTCCATCCATGGGATTTTCCAGGCAAGAGTACTGGAGTGGGTTGCCATGAGTTACTACCTAATGAATGCCACTTAATTTGCATTTGATTTCAACAAAGCAAATTTATTGCTAAAACAAAACAAACATCAAACATCAACACTATTGAGGCTCCTAACAGAACTAACTCAATGCCTATATATGATTTTAAATTATTTGACATACTGAGTCAGGAAAATGGGAGCAATTCTGATGGGAACAGACAACAGATAGAAACAATCCAAAATAATCCAGATACTGGAATGGGCATTCAAATGTTATAACAGCTATCAAATAATGCTCACTGAACTAAAAGGAAAATTGGATTACAATGAATAATAAAGAGGGGAAAAAATCAATAGAGAAATTATTAAAAGAAAGAAATGTACATTCTACAACTTAAAAATAATATATCAGTCATAGAAACACATAGGATAGGCTTATTAGCAGAATAAAATCAAAAGAGAAAAGGTAAAGTGAGCCAGAAGTTGAGTTAATAAAAGTAATCAAATTTTGTTGTAGAGAAAAAATATTGAAAAAAAACTGACAGAGCTTCACAGACCTGTGAGACAGTAATATCAAGATTTCACTTATGTGTATAATCTGAGTTCCAGAAGGAGAGAAGAGAGAGAATGATGCAGAAACTATTTTGAAATACAAAAGTCAAAATGTTTCAAAATTTGAGGAAAGTAAGAAATCTTCAGATTCAGAGTATAGTAAACATCAAGAAAGATAAATCAAATTATGTCTAGTCATATCAATTCAAATTATTAAAAGGCAATTATAAATATTTAGAAAGAAACCAGAGAAGAGCAGTATAGTACATATAGAAAGACAGCTTTCTAGATGAACTTTAAGGTTGCACAAAAACTACAATACTGATACAGTGTAGAGCATAACATTAACTGTTAAAGAAGAAATCTGTCAGCTCAAAGCTCTATAATAGGTAAAGATATAGTTTACTAATGAAGTTAAAATAAAAACATCTTTTAGAAAATAAAAATAAGTGAAATTTTCTCCAGCAGATATACATGACAAAATACATCAAAGGAAAGTTTATGGGCTGACACAAAGGTCCATCTAGTCAAGGCTATGGTTTTTCCAGTGGTCATGTATGGATATGAGAGTTGGACTGTGAAGAAAGGTGAGCGCCGAAGAATTGATGCTTTTGAACTGTGGTGTTGGAGAAGACTCTTGAGAGTCCCTTGGGCTGCAAGGAGATCCAACCAGTCCATTCTGAAGGAGATCAGCCCTGAGATTTCTTGGAAGGAATGATGCTAAAGCTGAAACTCCAGTACTTTGGCCACCTCATGCGAAGAGTTGACTCATTGGAAAAGACTCTGATGCTGGGAGGGATTGGAGGCAGGAGGAGAAGGGGACGACAGGGGAGGAGATGGTTGAATGGCATCATGGACTTAATGGACGTGAGTCTGAGTGAACTCGGAGTTGGTGATGGACAGGGAGGCCTGGCGTGCTGCAATTCATGGGGTCGCAAAAAGTCGGACATGACTGAATGAACCGAACTGATGGGCTGAAAGCAAATGATACCAAATGGATACTTGGATATTCAGGAAAAATTGAATACCCGTTGAAATGGTAAAGTTATGGGGAGATACAGAAGACTAGATTTTCTTTTTAACCTCTTGAAAGCATATGGTTCCTTAAAATCAAAAATTACAACATTGCCATGTGGAAATTATATATATATTTTAATACTCATGGCAAACATGCACAAAGAATATGGGGATGCATGACTGTATTCTGTGGCAAGATCCTTATGTTTAAGATGAAATGGTATGAAGTGAAGTGAAAGTTGCTCAGCTGTGTATGATTCTTTGCGACCCATGGACTATACATACCATGGAATTCTCTAGGCCAGAATATTGGACTGAGTAGCCTTTCCCTTCTCCAGGGGATCTTCCCAACCCAGAGATCATACCCAGATCTCCCACATTGCAGGCAGATTCTTTACCAGCTGAGCCAGAAGGGAAGCCCATGAAATGGTATATATTAAGTTTAACTAGATTCTATAAAACAAAGAACGAAACACCAAAAACTACTGCAGAGGAGTATAACTAAGGAATACATGGCTTAATGTATAACTCTAAATATTCAAATAATTTGAAAAGAAAAATCAGCGAAAACACAAAGGATCAAGAAAGAGAGGGAGAAAGAGAAAACAATTAGTAATATGGTAGAACAAGATGTAGAAGATTATATGACAAAATTCAACACTCAAATGTAATAAATACCTTCAACAAACAAGGAATGCAAAGGAACTTTCTTATCTGAGAAAACAACCATGAAAACTTTACAGTTAGCATCCTGTCTAATAATGAAATATTGATTGTTTTCTCCTGACTTTGGGGGACAAGGCAAAGTTGCACACTCCCATTATATTTATTTAAAATTGCAATGGAAATCTAGACCATAAAAATAAGAGAAGGAACGAAGAAAAAAAAATGTAAGCATCATAAAGTAATAAATAAAATTGTCTCTACTTGCAGATGCCTTAATTGTCTATATGTAAAAACTTCAGGCATCTATAAAGTAACTCTGGATACTAATAAAGGAATTTATCACATATGATATAGAGTTAATATGTGTGTATGCACAGTCCTATGTGACTCATTTCCTACTCCAGGGTGTCTTCCTGACCCAGAGATCAAACCTGAGTCTCTTGTGCTTCCTGTAATAGCAGGTAGATTTTTTACCATTTGGTGGCTATGAGAGTTGGACTGGAACTCCAGTACTTTGGCCACCTCATGCGAAGAGTTGACTCGTTGGAAAAGACTCTGATGCTAGGAGGGATTGGGGGCAGGAGGAGAAGGGGATGACAGAGGAGGAGATGGTTGAATGGCATCACTGACTCAATGGATGTGAGTCTGAGTTCACTCAGACACTGTGAGTCTGACAGTGGCTCAGACAGTAAAGAACCTGCCTACAATGCCAGAAACCCAGGTTCTATCCCTGGGTTGGGAAGATTCCCTGGAGAAGGGCATGGCAACCCACTCTAGTATTCTTGCCTGTAGAATCCCATGGACAGAAGAACCTGGCAGGCTGTCTATGGGGTCACAAAAAGTTGGACACGACTAAGCGACTAACACTCTTTACCACTAGCGCTTCCTGGGAAGCCCAGAGTTAATATACAAAAATCAACTCTAAGCCAGGTGGCACTGGTGGTAAAGAAGCCGTTTGCCAATGTAGGAGACATAAGAGAGGCAGGTTCAATCCCTGGGCTGGGAAGATCCCCTGGAGGAGGGCATGGCAACCCACTCCAGTATTCTTGCCTGGGGAATCCCATGGCAGAGGAGCCTGGCAGGGTGGCACAGAGTCAGACACAACTAAAGTGACTTAGCAGAAATATGCGTGCTAGCAGTAAATGAACAGAAAATCAAACAACCAATTATTGTACAATAGCATCAAAATATAAGGTTCTTTATATTACATTTAACCAAGGACACACAAGACTTCCAACGTTGAAAACACGGATAAATTTTTAGGAGAAATTCACCTACTAAGTGCAGAGAGAAATCATGTCCACAGGTTGGAAGACTTAACATTGTTGTCATTTTTTACTTAAACTCACCCATAGAATCAACACAGTTTCAATCATTTTTTCAGTAGGTAACATTTTTGGTAGAAATAGACATGCAAATTTTAAAACTTATATGGAAAGGCAGAGGACATAGATATCCCAAAGGATTTTTAAAAATAGATTTAAATGTTTACAATCCTTGGCTTTAATATTTCAAGTTATAATAATCAAGAGAGTGTGATACAAATGTAAGTATTGACAAAATGATGGCTAGAATAGCATAATAAGGCCCAGAACAGGCTCACACTTAAAACGTCCTCTGATTTTCAACAAGTGTGCCAAGGGAATCCAAAGAAGAAAGAAAAGACTTTTAAACAAGTGATGATCCAAGAATTAGTGGATATTCACGTGGAAAACAGTGAACTTTGGCCTCTTGCTTTCTACCACACACAAAAGTAATTAGAGATGGAATACTGACCTAAATGTAAAAGCTAAAATTATAAAAGTTTTAAAAGAAAATGTAGTTGAAAATCTTCATGACTTCATGGTAAAAAAATAGCCTTTGGATCACAAAAATGCAATAAGAGAAACATTGATAAGTTATGCTTCATTAAAAAAAAAAAAACTTGGCAAATTCACCATTAAGAAAATTAATAGACCACATGCTTGAAGAGAATATTCACAGAATGCATCTGACATATGTGGGATCTAGGCTATAAAATTTTTACAACTTAGTAACAAAAATACAAGCAACCCCATAATTTGGGGCAAAGTTCAAGCAGACGTTCACAAAGAAGACATACAAAGGGGCCAGTAGGCCTGTAAAAAAGCGTTCGACACAATGAGTCATTAGACACACTCAAATTTAAACCACAATGAAATGCTATGGTAGAACAAGATGCAGAAATGAAATACTGCTGCTGATGCTGCCGCTGCTGTCACATCAGTTGTGTCCGACTCCATGCGACCCCATAGACGGCAGCCCAACAGGCTCCCCCGTCTCTGGGATTCTCCAGGCAAGAACACTGGAGTGGGTTGCCATTTCCTTCTCCAATGCATGAAAGTGAGAAGCGAAAGTCAAGTCGCTCAGTCGTGTCCGACTCTTAGCGACCCCATGGACTGCAGCCCAGCAGGCTCCTCCGTCCACGGGATTCTCCAGGCAACAGTACTGGAGTGGGTTGCCATTGCCTTCTCCAAATGAAATACTACTAGTCAACAGATGAAATACTTCAGAATGGTTAGAAATACAAAGACAAATAATATCAGTTGTGGCTGAGGGTGTGAAGTAACCAGGATTTCCATGTATTTTTTTGTGGGAAAGTTAAATGTCACAACTAGTTTGGATAAAGATCTGGCATTTTCTTATGGACATAAGTATATGCCTACTCATAATTTTTTTTAATGTAGATAATCCTGTGTAGTTACTCAAAAGAAATAAATGTTCACCAAAAGAATTTTGCAAGATTGGTCAAAACATATTTATTCTAATAGTCCTGAACTGGAAACAGCCTAGGTATTCAACTTTAGGAAAATGGATAAACTGTGATGTATTTATATAATAGGATACTCCTAAAACAGTGAGCTGCTAATATATAGAACTAATAGGTGAGTCTCAAAAATATTATGCTAAATGAAAAAAAAAAAAAACCTTTACACAAGAATCCATACTGTATGTGTGATTCCATTTATATAAAGTTCCAGAACAAGCAAATTTAATCAATCTATGGTAGGAAAAAATTAGAAGTTGCTCTGTAAGTGAGGGAATAAGAATTTACTGGAGAGTGGCACAAGATAACTTTCTTGGGCTGATAGAACATACTAAACCTTTTCAGAGGTTTTAGTTACCTCACTGTGTATCTGTCAGTATTCAACACAGATATACTTAAAATGTGTGAATTTCATGTATTGTTTCAGTTCAGTTCAGTTCAGTCGCTCAGTCGTGTCTGACTCTTTGTAACCCCATGAATCACAGCACGCCAGGCCTCCCTGTCCATCACCAACTACCGGAGTTCACTCAGACTCATGTCCATTGAGTCTGTGATGCCATTCAGCCATCTCATCCTCTGTTGTCCCCTTCTCCTCCTGCCCCCAATCCCTTCCCAGCATCAGTGTCCTTTCCAATGAGTCAACTCTTCGCATGAGGTGGCCAAAGTACTGGAGTTTCAGCTTCAGCATCATTCCTTCCAAAGAAATCCCAGGGTTGATCTCCTTCAGAATGGACTGGTTGGATCTCCTTGCAGTCCAAGGGACTTTCAAGAGTCTTCTCCAACACCACAGTTCAAAAGCATGAATTCTTCGGCGCTCAGCCTTCTTCACAGTCCAACTCTCATATCCATACATGACCACTGGAAAAACCATAGCCTTGACTAGATGGACCTTTGTTGGCAAAGTAATATCTCTGCTTTTGAATATGCTATCTAGGTTGGTCATAACTTTTCTTCCAAGGAGTAAGCATCTTTTAATTTCATGGCTGCAGTCACCATCTGCAGTGATTTTGGAGCCCCTCAAAATAAAGTCTGACACTGTTTCCATGGATTGTTTTAGTTTATATCAGAATGAAAACAAACTGTAATGGTATGTGCCAAGAAACCTGTTTTCAGATCAAGAAGCAACAGTTAGAATCATACATGGAACAGTGGCCTAGTTACAGATTGGTAAAGGAGTAAGTCAAGGCTGTATATTGTCACCTTGCTTATTTAACTTACGTGCAGAGTACATCACATGAAATACTGGGCTGGATAAAGCACAATCTGGAATCAAGATTGCCAGGAAAAATAACAACTTCAAACATGGAGATGATACTGCTCTAATGGCAGAAAGCAAAGAGGAACTAAGAGGCTCTTGATAAAGGTGAAAGAGGAGAGTGAAACAGCTAGCTTAAAACTCAACATCCAAAAAAACGAAGATCATGGCATTTGGTCCCATCACTTCATGTGAAAAAGCCAAAGGAAAAGATGGAAACTATGGCAGATTTTATTTTCTTGATCTCCAAAATCACTGCATATGGTGACTGCAGCCATGAAATTAAAAGACACTTGCCTCTAGGAAGAAAAGGTATGGCAAACCTAGACAGCATATTAAAAAGCAGAGACATTACTTTGCCAACAAAGATCCATCTAGTCAAAGCCATGATTTTTCCAGTAGTCATGTAGGGATGTGAGAGTTGGGCCATAAAGAAGGCTGAACACTGAAGAATCGATACTTTGGAACTGTTGGAGTAGCCTCTTGAGAGTATCTTGGACTGCAAGGAGATTGCCAGTCAATCCTAAAGGAAATCAACCGTGAATGTTCATTGGATGGACTGATACTGAAGCTGAAACTCCAATACTTTAGAAAGAACTTAGGAAAAGTTTAGTGTTATGTTATTTTGAGGCATTACATTTCTGTGCCTCAATAAATGATGGATTAATCAATAAATGGAATTCCCATATGGCACTAGTGGTAAAAATCTACCTGACAATGCAGGAGATGCAAGAGACATAGTTTCCATCTCTGGGTTGAGAAGACCCTCTGGAATAGGAAATGGCACCCCACTCCAGTATTCTTGCCTGGAAAATTCGATAGGCAGAGGAGACTAGCAGTCTAAGTCCATGCGTCACAATGGACATGACTGAGCAACTGAGCACAGAGTGGAATCAATGGATAGAAAGATGGTGAAATGTACAGTTGTGTGTTAAAACATGTTTAGTAAAATGCTAATGATATTAATGTATAGGTATTTACTAGAAAATATTTTTTAATTTTGCTATGTTTGCAATTTTTCATAATAAAATGCTGAACAAAGAGATAGAATAAAAATAAAATTAGATATGAGAAAGATATGTAAAATATAAAATTAAGAATCATAATTATGAAACAGAATGGAAGGTTCCTAAAAAACTAAAAATAAAGTTGCCATATGATCCAGCAATCCCACTCCTGGGCATGTATCTGGAAATGATGAAAACTCTAATTCAGAAACATACACCGCAGTGTTGATAACAGCATTATTTACAATAGCCAACATGGAAGCCACTTAAGTGTAAATCAACAGATGAATGGATAAAGAAGATGCATTTTAATATATATGTGTGTGTGTCTGTGTGTGTGCATATAATATATTCTATACATATGTATTATATGTATGCTGCTTCTGCTGCTAAGTCATTTCAATTGTTTCCGACTCTGTCCAACCCCAGAGATGGCAGCCCACCAGGCTCCCCCATCCCTGGGATTCTCCAGGCAAGAACACTGTAGTATAAATATATATAAATAATGGAGTATTTTATTCAGTCATTAAAAATAATGAAATCATGCTATTTACAGCAACATGGATGGACCAAGAAATTATACTAAACAAAGTTAAGTCAGAGAAAGATAAATATTATATAATATCACTTATATGTGGAATCTAGAAGACAGGACTTATTTATAAGACTAAAAGAGGTTCACAGACATGGAAAAGAAACATGGTAATCAGGAGGGATGGAGGAGGAAGAGGGGTAAATTAAGAGGCTGGAATTAGCAGATACAAATTACTATCCATCTATAAAGTTGATTAAAGACAAAAACCTATTCTATAGCACAGGGAACTATATTCAGCAGCTATAATAACTTACAGTGGAAAAGAATTTGAAAAAGAGTATACATATATGTATACAAATATTTATATGAATCACTTTGCTGTACTTCTGAAACTAACATAAAAGAATTATAATCATTTCCCAATATGTATAAATATTGAATCATTATGTTGTACAGCTAAAACTAATATAATGTTAGATGAGAATTATATCTCAATTAAAAGAAGAATAACAAATCAGCTGATGCAGATGTTGGACAATGGGACTTTGATGTGTTTGCCAAGTTGTAAAACTAGATTTAGACACGTGGTCAAGCATCTATGTTCTCAGGACCTCCAGTGGCATCTGCCTGGGCAGTTGACAGTATGGCTGGGAAACAGCCAGGGATCTCCTAAATAAAAAGGGGAGGTAGATTGAGTTTCACATTCACTGTTTTTTAACTTAAGTTCAGATATTCCTCCTCCTGTGGTGAGAGTACGGTGAGAGGTGTGTAGAGAGGCCAAGAAATCACTCAAAATTCTCTCCCTCAGTATCAGTGGAAATGGCGGGGGTAAGGACCAGGCTTCCACAAAGACCCTGAAGGCTTCAGGGTACTGAGGGGAATTTACCTTCTTAAGGAAACTAGAGCTTTAGTTCTTGACTTCATGTTGCATTTCTGAATGGCTTGTGTCTATCCCAAATGAATTATGAATTCTGAATAGGTCGTAGGACATCTTGAATAAAGTTAAATAGGCATTTACACAAAATAATTTAATTTAAATTTGTAGAGTCAGTGCATGCTACATGGATTATGAAGCCATGAGAGTAAATTCCAACAGGATAATAATCCCATGAAAGTGAATTCCTGATTACAGAAAAATGACCCCCAAAGGAAGCCCCAGGAGATGCTTGCCATTAGGTAGTAGAAAGTGTGCAGGCATTCAAGAAAAAGGAGAATGAAACAGCAGTATATCAAACTAGGAAAGGTGAGAGAGAGTTAGAATAACTATTAAGAAAGATTCTTAGAAAGGAAGCAGAATAGTGTGCAAGTAAACCTTCATTGGATGCTTTCAGTCTGTTCCAGATACGAGGGAGTTAAGAAAGATGCCGAGTAGGTGGCTCAGATGCTGGAGAATCTTCCTGCAATGCAGGAGACCCAGGTTTGATCCCTGGGTAGGGAAGACCCACCGGAGAAGGAAATGGCTACCCGTCAATCCAGTATTCTTGCCTGGAGAATTCTTTCTCTGTTGACAGAGCCTAGTGGGCCACAGTCCCTGGGGTCGCAAGGAATGGGACATGACCAGCGACTAATACACTCACCACCAAGTCTCAGTCCCTTTGGGCTGTGATGGTGATATATCCAGACTGGGAAGCCTATATGCAATGGAAATTTAATTCTCACAGTTCTAGGGACAGGAAGTCCAAGATCAAGCTGCCAGCATGGTTGAGTAAGGGTCCTCTTCTGGGGTCATAACTTTGCCTTCTTTTTATGTCCTCACATGGTGGGAAGGGCTAGGAGTCTTTCTGGAGCCTATTTTTATCAGGCACTAATGCTATCCCTGAGGGCTCTAACTTTAGGACTTAAGCACCTCCCAAAGGCCCACCCACCAGCACCATCACTTTTGGGATGAGGATTTCAGCATAGGAATTTTGCGGGAGCATACCTTCAGACCACTGCAAATAGACAGGACATACAGGAGGCAGATGTTTTGATTACCTGGAAATTTTGTCTCAAAAAGTGGAAGGCTAGGCTAACCTCCCAGATCCCTCATTCTGTCATCCAGCAGCCTCCTAGGGAACAGGGAGGGAAGGCAGCTTTTACAAGGAAAATAACCCCCATCATCGAAGAGCCCCTGGAGGGGGAAATGGCAACCCACCACTATTCTTGCCTGGAGAGTCATATGGACAGAGGAGCCTGGTGGGCTCCATGGGGTCACAAAAGAGTCAGACACGACTGAGAGACTAAACAAAAACAACATCATGAAAAAGTGTCCTATTTATAAAGTTTGCAACAAGGGCACTGGATGGTGTGGAGTCCACCCAAAGCAATCGTTTTGTCAGTGGAAATCACAGGCCTCACATGTGACTCATTAGACCGCATGTGTCCTGAAGAGGGGAGACGGGTCCCTCACAGTCTCAGTAAGTTGCCTTCAAAGGGAGAGAAGCCTGTGCCTAATCTCTTTTTGCCGTAGCTGCCAAAACACATTTCAATGCTGAAAGGCAGCAGTCAGCCGCACTAGGAGTGAATCCTTTTCTTGGAAAAGGACATCTCAGCAGAGTCTGCCAAAAGAGCTGTGGAGGTGCCCAGTCTCGCCGAGCAAGGGAAGCTAAGGAGAAGAGGGGCTGTCTTTTGCATCCTGTGTGAGGCAGGATGGCTTAGCAGTCAAGCAATTAATCTGAATTTATGTGGGGATCTTTTCATTGTTATTGGAGTGTAGTTGCTTGACAACATTGCACTGGTTTCTGCTGTACAGCAAAGTGAATCAGCTATGTGTGCTGATTCTCAGTCGCGTCCAACTCTTTGCGACCCCATGGCCTGTATGTAGCCCACCAGGTTCCTCCATCCCTGGGATTTTCCAGGCAAGAATACTGGAGTGGGCTGCCATTTCCTTCTCTGGAATCAGCTATACGTTTACGTATATCCCCTCTTTTTTGGATTTCCTTCACACTTAGGTCACTACAGAGCCTTGAGTAGAGCTCCCTGTACCACGCAGTAGGTTCTCATTCAGTTCAGTTCCATTCAGTCGCTCAGTTGTGTCCGACTCTTTGCGACCCCATGGACTGAAGCACACCAGGCCTCCCTGTTCATCACCAACTCCCAGAGTTTACTCAAACTCATGTGCATTGAGTCAGTGATGCCATCCAACCATCTTATCCTCTGTCATCCCCTTCTCCTCTCGCCTTCAATCTTTCCCAGCATCAGGGTCTTTTCCAATGAGTCAGTTCTTTGAATCAGGTGGCCAAAGTAGTGGAGTTTCAGCTTCAACATCAGTCCTTCCAATGAACACCCAGGACTGATCTCCTTTAAGATGGACTGGTTGGATCTCCTTGCAGTCCAAGGGACTCAAGAGCCTTCTCCAAGACCATAGTTCAGAAGCATCAATTCTTTGGCACTCAGCTTTTGTTATAGCCCAACTCTCACATCCATATATGCCTACTGGAAAAATCATAGCTAAAATCTGACTAGACAGATTCTCATTAGTTATCTATTTTATACATAGTGTCAATAGTATGTATATGTCAATCCCACTGTCCCACCCACCCGCCTCCCCTTTACCCCTTGGTATCTATGTGCTATGCTGTGCTTAATCGCTCAGTCCTGTTTGACTCGCTGTGACCCCATGGACCATAGCCCACCAGGCTCCTCTGTCCATGGGGATTCTCCAGGCAAGAATACTGGAGTGGCTGCCATGCCCTGTCAGTGATGCCATCCAACCATCTTATCCTCTGTCATCCCCTTCTCCTCTCGCCTTCAATCTTTCCCAGCATCAGGGTCTTTTCCAATGAGTCAGTTCTTTGAATCAGGTGGCCAAAGTAGTGGAGTTTCAGCTTCAACATCAGTCCTTCCAATGAACACCCAGGACTGATCTCCTTTAAGATGGACTGGTTGGATCTCCTTGCAGTCCAAGGGACTCAAGAGCCTTCTCCAAGACCATAGTTCAGAAGCATCAATTCTTTGGCACTCAGCTTTTGTTATAGCCCAACTCTCACATCCATATATGCCTACTGGAAAAATCATAGCTAAAATCTGACTAGACAGATTCTCATTAGTTATCTATTTTATACATAGTGTCAATAGTATGTATATGTCAATCCCACTGTCCCACCCACCCGCCTCCCCTTTACCCCTTGGTATCTATGTGCTATGCTGTGCTTAATCGCTCAGTCCTGTTTGACTCGCTGTGACCCCATGGACCATAGCCCACCAGGCTCCTCTGTCCATGGGGATTCTCCAGGCAAGAATACTGGAGTGGGCTGCCATGCCCCCTCCTCCAGGGGATCTTCCCAACTTGGGGATCAAACCAGGTCACACTCATTGCAGGTGGATTCTTTACCATCTCAGCCACCAGGGAAGCCCTTTGTTATCTATACTTGGGGATTTTTAATCAGCACAATTGTGTCTACACAGTTAATGTATAGGCCTCCAAGCTGAACTATACGTTTATGTGTATATGCTTTGAGGATGAGGAAAGGAAAAGGATATGTTAATAAAGAACAAAAATTTAGCCAAAGAGGAGTTCTTGGAAAACTGCATTCAACAAGCCTTTATTGGAAAGTGACCATATGCATTCGCCGTGTGTTGGAAGGAAGATTCAGCCCTGCCTTCTAGTCATTTATTCAATCATTATTCTGGAGCCCCAGCATGGGTCTCACCCTTTTCAGGTAAACACCTGTTTATTTAAATGTATGGCTAATACCTGACACAGGAAGTGGACCCGGAGGTGTGGGGGCAAGAGACTTGTTGAGGAGAACAGCTTGGAGAGAAAAGGAATAGAAACTGGACAGGGCAAACAAAAATGCAAGTTCAAAATAGTACCTCTGCACTGATCTAAAATATTCAATAATATTTAAGAAGACTACTGGTATGACTATGCAATGTAATCTCTAAAGATGGGACTGATGGAGAATAAAAAAGATGTTTTCAATGAAATAGCTAAATATTATAATTATATTTTATCACAATTTTTATTCCACAGTAGATAGGGACATTCTTGTTCTTTTATTTACTTTTAGAATTATTAAGGAAGAGAAATAGGTCTTAAATATCATGCCTGTTCTATTGACTTTGAGAAATGACCATCAAAAACGTCACATGGGTTCCAAAAGCCATGGGGATTTTCTGAAAGGTAAATTTTTTTTTTCTATTTCACACCATTTAATAGATTTTAATATTCTGATGATGGAACCTTGTTCTCAGAAACAACTTCTACTTTGGGTCATGATGAAATCTGCTCTGTTCTCCTGCTCCTGTATCTTTCCTCATCCTTTCTTCCTGTTTCTCTTCTATCTCCTATCTGTCTCCTTCTCTGTCATTGAGCGCCTTCTATATACACCACATGGAAGGGTTAAGCCTCAGGAGAAATTGGACTGCAGTAATAGCATCCTCATTCTCATGAAGCGATGAAGGCTTAAAGAGTCGAACAGGTACATGCATATCTCATTTCTCCACATCATTACCTTCTGTTTTATCTGCCTTTCTTTCTTTTTTTTATCTCTATAAAAGTAGCATGAGTAAGTACGTTTAAAAATCTCACTCTGGCATTTTATTTATATGCTTTCCCGATTGGTTATTATTAACTGATGACAGACATTAGGGATTTGACTAGTGACAATGAAAATATCACAATTAAAGGAGGAAGAATTAGAAGAAAAGAGGGTGAGTTGAAATGAAGGATATACTCAATATAATTAAAACCTGGAACACAGATATCACTAAAGGAAAGAAATCAGTCTGGAAAGGCTAAATAGTGTATGATTCCAACTCCATGACATTCTGGAAAAGGAAGAACCAGAGAGATGGTAAAAATGATCAGTGATTGCTAGGGTTGGGGAGGAATGATTAATCAGTGGGATGTGGGATTTTAGGCAGTGAGAAGATTCTGTATGATACTCTCACGGTGAATATCTGACATTATGCCTTCGACAAAACCCACAGGACTGTACAATGCAAAGAGGGAATCTAATCCAAACTATGGACTTCAGCTAAAAAATAATGTTATTAATATTATTCACCAGCTGTAACAAATGTACCTCAGCAATGCCAGATGTTAATAAGCAGGAGGACTGAAGGTGACCTCTGTACTTTCTGGTCAGTTTTTAGGTAAACCTATAGCTTCACTGAGTTAGAGTTAGACTAGTCAATCTAATCACACTGGGACCACAGCCTTCTCTAACTCAGTGAAACCAAGCCATGCCTGCGGGGCAACCCAGGATGGGCGGGTCATGGTGGAGAGGTCTGACAGAATGTGGTCCACTGAAGAAGGGAATGGCAAACCACTTCAGCATTCTTGCCTTGAGAACCCCATGAAGAGTATGG